>CAJDSM010057112.1:0-11336 GCA_903981925.1 Ostrea lurida | reverse complement strand
TTGAGAAGAGATAGCATTCCATCATCTAGCATCAATTCCGACTATTATTATATACTTTCCAATTTCATCTCCTCTTTTTCCTTTAGAAGTTTTGCGGCCATATCACACGATATATGCCCGCGGAACTTTTTCAGCCCGCAAGCTGACCTCATAATTTAACAAAATTGGAAAATTGATTGTGACGTCATAATAGAGCACGGTTCTTGACGTTACTGGTAAAACGTTCAACAAACCTTTTAGTTAGTTTCAATTTTCCGTTTTTTCAGCTCGTAGTCTGTTAAACTATTGAAAAAAAGTGTTAAAAATAAAAATTTTGTTAGTTTCAAAATAAAATTGAAAGTATATAATAAAAAGATTATAGACTTGTGTATGAAAAATATGACGACCTTTTTTTTGTGGCGAACGGACCTTGCAAGCTCGGTCCGTGTACGCGCCAAAAAACTCGGTCGTCATATTTTCCCATACAAAGTATATAACCTATAATTACATGTATAACCTGCATATGATTTTCAGTCTCTCACTTGATTCAATACCAAACAGTATGTTCTGAATATGATCAGCTATTTAAATGAGACCTGCTGCTGATTAATAATTTGATGTTACCAGGATTTTAAGCATCCAATTTGACACAGCATATCGCAAATTCTTTAACAGTGATGATCATGTTAGCAACTGCAATATATTATTAAGATGAATGCTACACAAATTGTTATGCCAGTTTTTCATAATGGTTCACATTTTCATGAATAGTGTAAAAATGATATGGAATCGTGCTTTTTTTATTTGACATAAAATGCAGTAGAATTAAGTGGCGAATGATAAATGCAAATAGGCGAAGGTAACATCGTGTTAAAAACGTAATCATAATCAAAAAAAAACATATACAAAATCGAGTGTAGGGCAACACGACCTCCGACAAAAGCGAAGGTAGGATCAGGGTGCCATGGAGGAGTAAGCATCCTCTTGCTTGACCAGTCACACCACCGTTGAACCCGTAGTCGAAATCAAAAAGTAAACGGGATTACCCTTAGTCTAAATCTAGTAGGAAAGTGTATATAAGATATAAAAATCTTGCATATACATTTTTGTACATGCGGAGATAAACCTCAGATAAGCAAATATATTGCCCCCAATCAAGTATGTGCAGAGTGGCCCAACAATTAATATGAAACACGCCAGACAACTTGTAGCCCAGTAACAGATCATATTGCGGGTATTCAATTGTTAGACGACAGTTCACTGTTCACATTTCACTATTGAATAGTGAACTGTCCTCTGAATAGTGAACTGTCGTATGGGGTAAGATAAGGTATAATTTTGAAGATATGTCAATTATATTTTCAGAGCAGGCCCTTTGGGTCAAGGGGCCCCTCGTGTATAAATATGGTTATGTTACCCTGCCTGGTTCTGGATTTCCGAGCCCGACGACTTTTCGCTGTATACAAGAATATAGTGTATAAAGATGGGGCTGGCGCACACCATGAAACACATTTTAGAGAGATGAAATTTTAAGGGTTGGCTCTTTGGGGCAAGGGGCTCCTCATGTATAAATATGGGTATGTTACACTGCCTGGTTTTGGACTTCCAAGACCGACGACTTTTTGCTGTATACAATACATGTAATATGGTGTATAAAGATGGGGCTGGTGCACACCGTGAAGCCCATTTAAGAGAGATAAAATTTTGAGGGTAGGCCCTTCGGGGCAAGGGGCTCCTCATGTATAAATATGGTTATGTTACCCTGCCTGGTTCTGGACTTCCGAGCCCGACGGCATTTCGCTGTGTACAATAATATAGTGTGTTAAGGTGGGGCTGACGCACACCGTGAAGCCCATTTTAGAGAGTTGAAAATTTCAGGGTAGGCTTTTTACGGCAAGAGGCCTCTCATGTATAAATATGGTTATGTTACTGTGTCGGGTTCTGGATTTCCGAGCCCGACGACTTTTCACTATATACAATAATATAGTGTATAAAGATGAGACTGGCGCACACCATGGACCCCAATTTAGAGCGATGATATTTTGAGGGTAGGCACTTTGGAGCAAAGGGCTTCTCATGTATAAATATGGCTATGTTACCCTGGCTGGTTATTAGCACTTCCGAGCCCGAACGACTACTTCGCTGTACAGATGCACCAGTTCTAAACCTCTCTCTTAAAGCAGTTCGTAAAGCAGCTCTAATGAGCTCTAAGTTACTTAGAGCAGTTCTGGCTGCGACTGCTCGAGTAGCTGCTCCATGGAACTGCTCCAAGTTAACTTATAAAAAAGAAAAACCCAGCTCGGCTGACTGCCTCTAGAGCTGCTCTGTGACGCTCCAAGCTTCACCTTAGAACAGGCCCACGACTGCTCCACGACTGCTCCAAGTTCGCTTAGAACCAGGTCCACGGACTGCTCTAAGTCAACTTAGACACAGGTCCACGACTGCTCCAAGTTCGCTTAGAACAGGTCCAACGAATGCTCTAAGCTTCACTTAGAACAGGTCCACGACTGCCTCCAAGTTCGCTATAGAATAGCTTACTAATAATTATATTTTGTCGCAATTTCCTTAACAATAAAAAAAAAACAAACCCGCAAAACAGAATTGAAATGCACTTATGAGGTTTATACCAGAATTGAACTTGCCTATTCAAACAGGCATATTACGTGCGTCTAGTGAACTCTAACTTGTCTCTCCTGACAATTTTACGTCTCGTCGCTGCTTTCGGTTGGATCTTCCCACATGACACCATTTAAACGGTTATCTCCCTATAACATAAACTTTTCCAATGGCACAACCCGCTGAACTTTACACCTTTGATTCTGTCATATGCTACTACCTTGACGCGAAAGTCTTCCCACTGTTTCTTTAAATATTAACACATCTCATCGTCTAATGCTTAAAAAGCACAGTCTATTCAATTCTCAACCAGGGCATTTTCACTAAATAACTTACCACATCCACCGATGCAAATTAAATGACTGGCAGTTTACCCAAAAGCGGTAATTATATATAACACAAGCTTGCTCTAAATATCTGACGAGCTGCTCATAATCTCCATGAAACCGGAGCTGCCTAATCTTGACCGGAGCTGCTCTTTAGAAAAGAACAGCTAATACAGCCTGTTGCCTACATTTCATGACCCGCTCACGTTAACTTAGAACAGGCTGTGATGCTTATGACGCTTCGCCGTCCTTCGCTCCATGACTGCTCAAGTTCACTTTAGAACAGGTCACATGACAGCTTCTTTGCGTGCTGCTCTAAGCTTAACTCTAGAGCAGTTCTGCTGACCTGCTCTAGAGCTGCCTCCATGACTGCTCCAAGTTAACTTAGAGCAGTTCTCATCGACTGCTCTCATGAACTGGATTGGGCAAGGTTACAGAACTAGCGTCTGCATCCTGTTATACAATAATATAGTGTATAAAATGATGGGGCTGGGCATACCGTGAAGCCCACTTTAGAGAGTGAAATTTTCAGGTAGGCCCTTTGGGGCAAGGGGCCCTCATGTATAAATATGGTTATGTTACCTGCCTGGTTTTGGAACTTCCGAGCCCGACGACTATTCGCTGTATACAATAATATAGTGTATAAAGATGGGTGCGCCATACCGTGAAGCCCACTTTAGAGAGTTGAAAATTTCAGGGTAGCCCTTTGGGGCAAGGGGCCCCTCATGTATAAATTGTTATGTTACCTGCCTGGTTTTGGACTTCCGAGCCCGACGACTATTCGCTGATACAATAATATAGTGTATAAAGAGGGGCTGGCGCATACCGTGAGCCCACTTAGAGAGTTGAAATTTTCAGGTAGGCCTTTGGGCAAGGGGCCCTCATGTATAAATATGGTTATGTTACCCTGCCTGGTTTGGACTTCGAGCCCGACGCTATTCGCTGTATACAATAATATAGTGTATAAAGATGGGGCTGGCGACATACCGTGAAGCCCACTTTAGAGAGTTGAAATTTTCAGGGTAGGCCCTTTGGGGCAAGGGGCCCTCATGTATAAATATGGTTATGTTGACCTGCCTGGTTTTGGACTTCGAGCCCGACGACTATTCGCTGTATACAATAATATAGTGTATAAAGAGGGGCTGGCGCATACCGTGAAGCACTTATTAGAGAGTATAATATTTCAGGTAGGCCCTTTGGGCAAGGGGCCCTCATGTTAAAATATGGTTATGGCTTGACCTGCTGGTTTTGGACTTCCCAGACCACGCGACTATTCGCATGTATACAATAATATAGTGTATAAAGATGGGGCTGGGCCATACCGTGAAGCCCACTTTAGAGAAGTTCGAACACTTGTTCAGTGAGTCGCTAGCCCTTATTCCGCTCTCTATAACGAAGGCCCCTCCAGATGACTTCAGCCTTTTCAATATTAAGATTAAATGTGTGCCGAATAATGGTATATTTTTGTTTTTTATCTGTCAATCTGCGTCTGGTTAATTCTCTTGAAAGAAAGAAATTGACTTCCGAGCCCGACGCCTATTCGCTGTAATTATATACAAGAATAAGCTATAGCCTTGTTACAAATAGTTCGGGCCTGTCCTGCGCGTTTTACCATCATTACCGTGAATGCCCCACACTTTTGAGGAGAACAGTTGAATAATCTATTTTCAAAAGGGGTTAGGGCCCGTTGTGGTGCCAACAAGGGGATTTCCCCTTCAGTTGATTAAATTAAACACACAATATAGAGTGCTATGTTTACTCTCTCGCTAACGCGACTTGGGTTGTGTCTTGGTGGGAGTCATGGTCTTTCGGAGGCTGCCCGACCGAAAGCATTTGCATTCAGCTTGCTAGTATCGAGATTCAACTATTACTATAGGTCGACTATAAATAGGATATGGAACGCGTGGCGCATACCTCGTGGAAGCCCAGCTAGAGAGTTGGAAATATCTTTTGCAGGGTAGGCCCGCGTTTGGTGGCAAGGGCCCTCATGTTCATACACGAGTATAGTTCCTGCTACTCATGGTGTCCCTTATTTGGAACGTCTCCGAAGCACCCACGACCTATTCGCTGAGCAGACTCCGTTTTATTTACGAACATCAACATTTATTAGCTGAGATCCGCTGATATATAGGAGTGAGGGCATGGTGCATACTTCGTGTAGACCCGCACTTATTAGAGAGTTGGAGAGAGTTCAGTTGCAGGAGCTAGCCCTTCTGGTAGTGCTAAGGCGGTCCACTCGATAGAGTCATTATTGCAGTATAGATGCATAGGTTACCCCTGCCTGGTTATATGGAAACTTCCACGAGCCCGACGACTAAGTTCGCTGCATATGGACTTCAGATTAATGGTAGAGTGTACTAACAGTCTGGGTGCTTGCTCGACACTAACCTTGAAAGCCTCACTTAGACGTGAGTATGGAACTTCGGTAGGCCATTTGAGGGCAAGGGGCCCCTCATGTAGTATCTAAGCTAGATGACTGATTACTGCTAGGTTTTGCGACTTCCCGAGCCCGACGACTAGTATTCGCTGCAGAGCTAACTAACTAAATAAGTAGCGTATGACTAAATGCCATTCGTGCAGACGGTTAACTTGCATACCGTGAGTACAGCACACTGAAACGTTAGAGCAGCTCTAGAGAGAGTCTGGATACATTAGTTCCAGAGTAGACCCTAGTTTGGGGCAAGACCTCGGTAAGCCCTAACTCATGCTATCATAATATTGGTTATTTATCCGCTACCATGGTCTTCTGGACTTCCAAGAACCTACTCAGCTAGTTCGCTGCCTGGTTACATAATATTTAGACCGTGATTGTCACACCCAGATTGGGTGATCTTGAAGGACGCAAGTCGGATCCGTGTGAAGAAAGCCCTCCGACTTTAGAGAGTTGAACAGCTTATTACGGGTGTAGGCTTTAGGCCAGACAGGGGCCCGCCTCAATGATAGTTTACAATCGATTGTTCTTTACCTGGCGCGTGTGTCTTCGGGAACTGTTCGTCAGTCCCGACGAAACCTATCCTCGACCTGGCGCCTAGTATACAATAATATTACGTATAAAGATGGGGTGCGCATACCGTAACCCACTCTTAGAGAGTTGATAATTTTCATGGGTGGCTTATTGGCAGGGGCCCTGTCATGTATAAATATGGTTTGTACCCTGCCTGGTTTTGGTCCGAGCCCGACGACTATTACGCTGTATACAATAATTATAGTTTAAAAGATGGCTGGCGCATACCGTGAAGCCACTTTAGAGAGTTGAAATTTTCAGGGTAGGCCCTTTGGGTGGGCCAAGGGCCCCTCATGTATAAATATGGTATATGTTACCCTGCCTGCGTTTTGGACTTCCCCGTATTATGAGCTCCAGCGACGGACCTAATTCGCGGTGGCGCCCCTATACAATAGTCACTCAGAAAGACGTACGAAAGATGGCGTGCATCCCTTCGATACAGTATCATAGTCCCCTTATATAGCTAGGCGAGTGTAGAAAATTTCAGGGTAGGCCGCTCTTTGGTGGCCATATGGAGCCCCCTCGCGTTACCTAGCGCTCCAGCCCCATCTTCTTATACACTCATCTAATTATATGCTACCAGCGATAGTAGTCGCGTCCCTTTGCTATAAGAATGATCGAGTTATGTTACCCCTGCCTGGCGTTTATGGGACTTCCGATGCCGGGACGACGTAATAGCAGCGTTGCCATAAATACACAGGACTATAGAATATAGTGTATAAAGATGAGCTGGCGTCATACCTTGAAGGCCTCACTTTTAGAGAATTGATAATTTGTTCAGGGGTTAGGCCCCTTCTGGGCAAATAGGGGCCCTCATGTATAAATATAGTCTATGTTACCCCTCTGCTCTTGGGTTTTTGACTTCCGAGCCAAAAACGACGAAACTATCTCGCTGTTGTAACAATACATATAGTGTACCATAAGATGGGCTGGCGCCATACCCAGTGAGCCCACTTTAGAGAGTTTGAAATTTTCAGGGTAGGCCCTTTGGGACAAGGGCCCCCTCATGTATAAATATGGTTATGTTGCCCTGCCTGGTTTTGGACTTCCGAGCCCGACGACTATTCGCTGTATACAATAATATAGTGTATAATATTGGGGTGGCGCACACCGTGAAGCCCATTTTAGAGAGATGAAATTTTCAGGGTAGGCCCTTTGGGACAAGGGCCCCCTCATGTATAAATATGGTTATGTTACCCTGCCTGGTTCTTGACTTTCAAACCCGACAACTTTTCGCTATTTACAATAATATAGTGTATAAAGGTAAAGATCGGGCTGTGGTGGCATAACCGTGAAGCAAATTTTGTAAGAGTTGAAATTTTTAAGGGCTAGTTTGTTCCGTTCTCTATTGGCAAGAATGGAACTCCATCAATTAATAAAAGGGTATAGCAGTGCTATTGCCTTTATGCCTATTTATGTTTGGCACAGACTATTCAGTAATTGGATCACTGGCGTGGGGCCTGGTTTATTGGACCTTCGCGCTTCGGCTCGGAAAAAACCTATGTACGCTGATATATTTCATTCGTAAATATGGTGTAAAATAAAGCTATGCGCGCTTGGCGCATATTCGTGAGCCCACCTGGGAGCAAGAGCTGAAATATAACTCTCATCCCATAGTATTGGTGGCACCCCTTTGGGACATCAGAGAAATTGGGTCCCCTCTATGTGTTAGGAAATAATGGTTTAGTGTTAGTCATTTTCTGGACCAGGGCCATTCTTGTCGAGCACGCTAAGCCTGGTAAGGGGTTTATTTGGATCTTTCCGAGGAGTACCGATCGAGGCTATCCTAGCGTGTATCTATACAAGGATGGATAAATACAAGTTGTCACTAAAGAAAATGCCAGGATGCTGTTAAACTTGTTAGGCGATCTTAATTTCGATGTAAGGACCAGCGTTACTTTATAACGAATAAGACTATGAAATATCATGATTCCCAGAAGAGGTAATAGGCCTGTGTGAGATACGGGCACGGTCGTCTCTCCTCATTCATAGGAATTAATGCTTATATACATATTGCTTTGTTTCAATTTTCGTTACTGCTGAGCTCGAATGTCATGGCAGCTGCTAAATTTTCAAAGGAAATGCGTGGTTCCGAGCTAAACCCAAGACAAAACTGGCCCCCATTGTCATCTCCTCAAGATAAAACTCGTAACTTCAGGGTTAACCTGCCTGTTATACACACCTAAATTACTATGAATGTAATATATACCTGGTACATGAGAATGGGAGACTTAACGCTATTATTTATATTATATATCACGTCAAGCCCCACTTTACGAAGAAGTTTTCCATTGAACATGGGGTATCAGGGAGTAGGATCTCCTGTTTTGTGAGGAGAGCTGATTGGGAAAGGGTAGAGGTTTCTTTTCAAAAGGGAAAGAAAGGTTCCAGGGAAACAGTAATAAATTTGGTTATGTTACAGGTTGACACTACTGGGGCCCGCCTGAAAAGGACTTAATTTTTTTTCTATATGGCACTACCTGGTTGTGGAACCGCTTGTAAGCCGTTTTTAGCAGTTGGGGAGATATCATTGAACGCAGAGACGAAGCCTATTGCCGAAAGACTGGTGGAAATAGGTCCCAGGATGATGATGGGCAATAGGGGATGCTTGATGAATTTTCAAGATTGGCGTGGGAGTCTTTGATGGAGCAGGCAGGGTAATAAGTTGTTTGGGAAAACCCGAGCTGGTAAAGCTACCATCATCCAACTTTTAGATGAATGTTGTAATTTACAAACATCTTATTACGTATTACATAACGGGTTCACACCAAAGAGAAGTTATAAGTTTATTCATGTCATGACCCTTCTCTAGGGCAGAGGGCTAGTGGGAGGCTCACGCAAACCAATTGGCACTCACAGAGTCATCATACATATTTGAGTTTGTTGGCAGGCATGCGAAGGCGTATAATTCTCAATTTCAGATTGTCGAGTTTTTTGGGTTACATTATCGTAGTTTAAATTTCCATCATTTTCTAATTTTATTTCACGTTTTATTTCCCATTGCAAAGGGGTGAACTTATTACTCTCTGGAGTTTTGGACTTTCCGTGGAGCTGGTAGCGCGAGATTCGCTTCGTTTCTGTGACTCAGAAATCAACTCTCTAGATAGGCATTGACAGGGACATAAGTTGTTTTTCCGGCTTTAATGGTAAGGTAATATGCAAATTTTGCCTTGTTAACTGGACGACTCATTCAAGCTACTGATCTAGGTGTAGGCGGTTACAGAGTATAATCTTAGTTCTATTGGTATGGTTTGTGAGAGGAAAAATTGAAAATAATAAGAGTTATCCGCCAGAGAGATAATGTTCTTTTTTTGTAGGATGCTTGATCAAAAATCTTTTTATTAACTGTAATCCGCTATTTTGAGTTCATTGAAGGAATTTCTAACCTGCTCTTGAACCTCTTTTCTATATCGAGAGTGGCACCCATACAGGAAGCAGTGTGAAAAGGATTTTTATCAGGGTGCCACCGACTTTCAACAAAGTAGATCTGGTAGATCTTATACGTTCCCTTCTCCGCGGGCCAACGCCACGCTTGCCCAGTTACGTATAACCAAAGCGCCCCCGGCCCACAAAAACACATTTCATTCATCTCGCTTTTTTATTATGGGGGAGGGGCAGTCTCAAATTTCGCCATTTTTGTTCATCGTACCCCAGTGTATAACATTATCTGGCATATTATATATAAATAGAACTATTTGTAGCTGTATTAAAATGTTTTCATCCCTTTTTTCAATTATATCGGTCTTAATACATTATCAGGTTGACCTTGTTGATCCTTAACGCTGTGATCTTTCGATCTTTTGCACTGTCGATAGTGAAATCACATGTCCAAGATTTCTGTTACCTAGTCTACTAATTAATGGATACCTACCCTACAGAAGCTATCATTTCCAGCAATATTTACTCCCCTCTTTCTGATCTAGGAAATATTGAACAGATTCGGGGAAAACCTGTTTTTCGAAATATTCTTCAAATTGCCGCTGTATACTATATCTATCATTTATTCGTTAGAATGAATTTGGGTCCCTTGTAAAACCAAGACTTATTGTATCATTGTTTATTGTCCCACCTATAAGTCATTCTCTCCTGGTATTCTTTCGCCTGGAAGTTGGAGCTGCGGGGATATGAACGTAATAAAGCACAAGAGCAGGTCCACCAAATTCTAATTATGATTACACTGCTCGATATTCTTACGGAACACCGCTTACTGTTACGCCTCTGGTGCGCCTTGGCGTAAGTGTTGCATCGCATGTGTAGAGCTGAATGTCAAGCTGTCATATAATGTTTAAGTCTGGATTGACGACAGGCCTGTGTGTTGCCTTTTGCGATAAGGAATGTGGTACGGTTAATGATTTTTTAATAGTCTTACTTGCCGCAAGTGGCATTTTCTCCACCTCCTCCACATTCGTGTCTTGTGTTGAGGTAGATTACAGATCCATGAAATGATCGGACTATTAATAAAATGTTTTCTAATTTTTAATTGCTTGAAGTCATGTGTGGTGTGTAGTGTAATTTTGGGGATGGTACAAACTTTGTGAGGGAGATCTGAGATTGAAGTTGAAAAAAAGGTTGATCATGATTATGAGGATCATTATCCATATGAAAATTCCAAATAAATCAATTTTCCGTATACTTTTTAATACATGACTAGTATCCTAAATAGTAGGTAAGATATGGACTCTCCCTGTGTTGTGTGGCATAGTTGCCGAAGAGTCAAAAAAGCATGCATGAGACGTATTTAGTGTAGAAAAGGATTGCTTATGATGTACAATATGCACGCTCTTTATCTCTGGGTTCACTGCTGAAATAGAGCAACGAAGATAAATTAACTAAAGGTTATTTTTAACCTTTTCAAACATAAATCAGTTCTTGTTTAATAATCTGCTACAGATAGTACACGATCGTTTTCTTACGCTGGTTCTATGGCAAGATCACAGCTAAATTCAACCTCTGCTGATCATAAGAGAATAGCCGCTTCTAATGTTTTGTTGGTAGAAGCTCATTTTTTCCGCAGTTAATAGCGGTGTGTGGGTGGTGTGGCTCTCTACTCAAGAGAAGGGCCCTTACTTCCATTCTGCCTTGTTCTCTCATTTAAAAGGTTTGGACTATCACATATATAAATACTGGTTTAGTTTTAACTAATCAAACATTTAACGGTATTCGTTGCTAATTGCGCATCTTGTTTTCGCTTTTTCCCCCTTGTATATTTTTTAGTTATATGTTCGATCATTTTTCGGACGATTATTTTTGTCCTTCCTTGGTCTTTGCTGAATTTTGTAATTATTTATGCATAGGCCGCAATCTTTCTTTTTCACCAGAGTCTCTATCTTTCTTTTCGTGTGCTGGTGCCTGTCGCCGGGCACCCTAATTTTTTGGTGTCTTTTTTTGGCACTGTAACTCCCGGTGAAAGC
>CAJDSM010057110.1:674-12749 GCA_903981925.1 Ostrea lurida | reverse complement strand
GCCTTAGGACACCACGGAAGGAGAGCACAAGCGGCCCGTGGTACGCAAAGGCGACTTCCAACGTCTCGAACGACTACTGTGCTCCTAAAACCCGCCTATTCCTGACCGCTGTATCAAATCGCGTAAGCGGCGGCTAGGATACCTAGAGACCGGAATATCAATCATACACATCTGAGGGTGTATTGTACTGTGAATGCAAAGTATCTCTGATATTGTAAATCCCTCCGCGCTTACCAGTTTGTGTAATGTGGACACGTATGCCTCGTCCGCTACACCTGCCCTGTAGATGTATATTACAGTTTAAGAGGCACCTGGAAAGAGCACTTCGGCTTAAGGCGATAATAGCCCGTTGCTTAGCATATATCTGCAGAAAACTGAGTTCCGATTAAAAATCCTCTCGATACACTCTAAGAATATGAAAAACATTGGTGATAGCGCTAGTAGAATGTATGCGATCCTCCTCACGTCATAACTTGCCAACGCCCGAGGGTTAATGGATTGAACTGTACCGACCATATATTACGCGAGAGATTGTGCGATTATACTGTATTATAAAACCACCAACACATAGTAAATAACTATAATTTTTGCACATCATGAAAAGGGTTTTTTTTAGTAAATATTATGGTGCTGACGCATATAAGAAAAGCTTAAGTTTTGCGTACGATATGTAGCCCACAAATTACTGCTAATCATTTTGGCCTGGACCAAGTATCTCCACTTTGTGTGATGAGTCTATGTTTTAACACTGAGTCCCTCTTGAGTCATGAACTCTTGGTCAAACAAAATAGGCAGGCTTATCGATATACTACTCCAATTTTAACCGTGTTGTACCTAATAAAAGAGGACTATGTGGGAACAATCTTCTTTGAGTCTCCTATTGAATGTCTTTGCGTATACTTAGTCCCATTCAACTTTTAATCCTGTTTTAACCAAGCATCAACTTCTTAGTGAGTGGGTATATTATATAGGATCAGTTCACGCCAAATAGTTTTATTCTGTTATTTGTATACAATGGTCAGCCAAGTATATGTATCCGACAAAGATAATTTTTGATGCCTCACCTTGAACTTTTAGACCTCAAACTATTTAAGAATATTACCAATGAGCTTCTATAACCATTCTTCGACTTAGTTTAAATTAACAAGAGCCGTCTTGCAAGTATCACAGTGCCAATCATAGTGCGTGTTTGTTGTTTACCATAATGATTGTCCTGACTATTCTCAGTATACGTGATCTCGACGCCATTTAATTCAGATAGGTGTCTACAGTTACTTGAACAATAGTATATAAGTAGTTCTATAGGTTTCAGTCACCATAATTCAACAATTACGTCAGTTTATATAAACAATAGAGGTTATATTGTCTTGTGATTAGTGGGCCGACATCCTTTCCAGTACGTACATCATCAATGATTCATTAGGGTGCAAATGTCCCCGAGGAGTTGTGTCGATTTCCGTGCTAAAGTAGCAGCACCAAGAAATAAATATGGTCTAAAGTAAAAACTAAGACTTACCAACATAACATATTTATAAAAACATACTTTTAGTTATTTGATGCATGTGGAGTAGTACCACATATAACTTTGGTTGTCCTCAAACTGCTGTGCAGTAAATCGGATTAGAATGTTACCAGGGACGCTGTGAGTTAAGTGAGGGTTTTAACCAGAAAGAAAAAACAACCTGTACTACATGCAGGTGGGGTAAAGTAACCGGTGGACACAACTAACCACTAGTATGAGCGGTTATTACCATATGAGCCGATATATTATTCCGTGGAAGATAAAATTCCCATATTCTCCCCATCTAAAAATCATATTAATTATAACAATGGCAGGCCAGAAACCAGTCTCATAATAAATCCTCATGTAATATTCAAACACTCAAGTTACACTCTCCAAATTAGCCTCCTTCGTCGAAATGTGGGTTCTTTTCCATTATGTCGCATTCCTCGTCAGTTTTTCAAGGCTGGATAGCATGACTTTGGATCGGCTGTGTATAGTATAATGTTAAAATCCGCATGCCAACTGAATAATAAAAGAATCAAAGAGGCATGGCAGTAGCGGCTTGTGTGATTATATCAAAGTCAGTTGGAAGAGTCATACAATATTGAATATGATGTTCAGTATTAAACTTTAACTTTAAATCATTAAAATGTGCGTGCCGTTAAATCCTTAGATAATTATGATACGAAGTGCCTGGGCATATCCTCTAAGAATAAACCCTGGATATGGAATGATAGATTCTCACTGAGAAAAAACACCAATTGTAGTTCCATAGCAGTATACTCGGTCGTGCGACTACGCGGACCTTGTGACCAAGACAGTATAATTACGAGCCATATTCACAGCGCTATATTTAGGTCTAGCGCTAAGTACATGAAATAGTTATGTATGCCTCTGTCTTGAAAACTCGAAGAATTAGCAATTCCGCCGCCACTGATATTGGACACCCTCGGAGTTATTCCTACCTTAATAAGAAGAAATACAATCGCTTGAGATATAATTTCTTTTTCAATATGCAGGAACAAAGTACTGACCCGCGCGTCTTGGGCATTGAACTGAGAAACTTTTCTGACACTGTCTGTTAAGTAGTTACTATGAGCATCAGCGAGAATCTTGAATATCCAGATACATGATGATGGAAACCAAATGAAACTAAATTACCTTCTGATGAGATTAAGCATATGATGGTATAAGTTAGCATAAAATTTTTACATAAAAAATGCATTTACATGTGATGATAGTACTTGGAATAAGAACAGTGTGCAGATGCAGGGTCTGTTTGTTTCAGAATAAGATTATAAAATCTTTCAGAAGATACTAATGTGTGACCCATATATTATGATTTAGTAGCGAGTATAATCTGATACGAATTAACGTAAAAGCGTGGGGTACGACAAGACGCGACACAGTGTAACAATAATATTCACTAATCGAATGTACTCAAAGCTAGGCAAGTGAAGAATCAAATCTCTTAGAATGGGTATACGCCATGATCCAAGTCTGAGCCTCTGATCGTTTTTGATCCAGTCTTAGCCCCTACCTTCGAACTGATAATATGTTGGATATTTAATGAGTGGGAGAATACCCCAGTAAAATCTCGATGTGCAACAGAAAAAGCACCAGTGTTCAGTGAAATACCCATAAGTAATATTTTATTATATGTAGTTGTATATCAGATGAATGTGAAACAATGTGTGATCCATTACGTGAAAGAGGTTTGCGAGGTAAGATTAAATAACTGCAGCGTTACAAATAATAATATAACCGACGATGGATAAACGCAAAAAGTAACACTCTGGTTTGACAAGTAGGCCATGAGAGCTAGAAAAGGTATAAATCGATTACTCACAGAGTTGAAAAACTTCTGAGGCAAAGACTAACATCTTGATGTTATTGCGCGCACAAAAGAATTATATAGAATAAATGCAGTGAGGTAGAAGAGTTGTCGCACCCGACTTCCCACCAATTTCCAGCCAGATCATGTGAAGTATATAGTTATACGCCCCAAATCTCGCTTAAACTTAAATATTAACTACGACTAGGTCAACAAAGCGATAGTTTTCATTCTTTGCACATTTTATTATCAATATTTGTTGTTTTCATGGTTATTAAGCTTGTTAGATTTCGAATGTTAAATATGATTAGAAAAGTAACACCCTCAAATGTACCCTTATAGGGTAGTAAATATGCACTATATTATTTGAAGTGGTACCCAAGAAAGATGAATTGGCCCTATTAAACAGAAGGAAGCGAGTTATACCGGAAGGCAACAACGGATATCATAACTATCTCAAAACAGTTGCAGGACTAAAGGCTCGAATCCTTATGAAATTTACGTGTGAAAAGTAGTTTCCTAGTTATGCAAATTAAGTGTTTCATATGGCTTATAATGTGATATATGTCAAATAAAAGAGTAAAGTAAGGGAGCGTGGGGAGCCATACATGTGAGCACATCGATTCTCCGTAGACAAAGCCATGGTGTATCCATTTAAAAATGCCGCCCAATGTAACCTCCACTGAAAGTGTCTCTATAGAAGATTGAAAAAGTCGAAATGTCCCTATTAACGAAGCTGAATATTGTCTCTTGTTGGTGGAAAACTTCACCTGGTTGAGTAAGCTTAAGACCCACATGTTAGCTAGGAAAGCCAATAGGACAGCGATAAATCATGACAAGTCCAATACACAGTGAGTTAATGATTCGTAGATCCACTCTGAAACGGGCGGCCCCATTCAGTTTTTATAACAATCACTCAGTAATAAAAACCCGGTCATGTCACCAGAAAGGAGGTGGCACATACCAGAGCATATGTATGGAATAAATCCATAAAGTTATTAGAATTAGTATGTTATCCTAGTTGATTCACACTGACTTGTACAACTGGTCCTAATCATGTAGAGAGTATATTCTGAAAAAAATAAATATAGGCTAAATATTTGCAGCATTTAAGGCATTGAAATTTAATAATATCTGGTGTAGTCTATAAAATAGAAAAACATATACCAGTAATTGATGTAGGTGACTATTTTTTGCATGTCAATGACTTATTTTCATTCTTGTGAAGGTCATGATGCTAGTCTAGTAGGACAATATCTACAACAACTAAAGTATTTAGCAACATTTATGGATGAAGTATTGGTTGGTTTGTTTGGAAGGACCCTAATTGGCGGACAGCAATTCATCCGATAAAATATCAAAACTATATCAGTGTACCTTGGAACCTTTTTTTTTTTGATTAAGTATGTCCAGTGTTTGCAGGAGAAAAATAAAGACAGTCTGGGCAGTAGATTGTTCAGACTAATAGGGAGGGTAGCTAATATGCACTTCTATCAACTCTCTAGGAACTCGCTCCTCTTCTTTTCTTTTACACTATGGTAGGTGAGAAGCTATATCGCAAGAAATTGAATTCACTAGTACAGAGTGTAATCTTTGCACTGTTTTAAATTGCTACAAAATACAACAATTTACTATTTATGCATTAAATCTCATTATAATTTATAATATCTTAATTCGGCTGTTTAAAGAAATTTCTAGAATGTTCACCAAACATAAAATTCTCGACATTACCGAATACTAACTTAAGGAGTAAATATATTTGAACCTCTATTGCTGATTAAGTTCTACATTCTACAATGTACATGCATAACTACACAAAGCGAATATTGAGATACACGATTAATTCAAATTTAAGAAATCATACCCTGTTTAATTATATGCTATTATGATATTTAACAAGGACATTACTCTCTTATATATAATTAAATATGCAATATTAACATTTACTTACCTACCTTGTAATGTATGATTATCGTCTGTAAAACCAAATACATACAATATTACACTGTGTAACACTGCAAAAAAAGGTAATATACTAGTAAACGTTAGTTTCCCATGTGTGCTCGGTTAACAGCCTAGTACCAGCATGCGCCAAGCAAATAGTGTTCTGAACATCACGTGAGGCAGCTATAGGATATTATCCTATACGCCATTGCTGTTCCGTGGATGTTTCACATAATGGATAATATTACCAAAAAAAATTTGAGTTCCAAGAATACTATTTCAAAAAAATTATAATTCAATACAGTTGTCATAATATATTATTGTGATTAAGACAATCATTAGGAGAATCTAATAGAATACATTCTCATATAAAAAAATTTTTCATAAATCTTATTTACTAGAATAAAATAATAATTATCTAATATAGATCTCGATAGGCATCAAAGCAGAACTTCTCTATGTTAGTCATCTCAGCCGAAATATACCATTTATTATGCAATCGGTCAAAAGGATTCTATCACCTCGATCCAGTTCTCTGTTACGAGTACAATAGATTAGCCAATTTGTGGTTACAGAAAGTGAGGATTGCCGAACGCTGAATCAAAACGGATCAGGTAGTTCCATCTTAACAAAGAAGAGATTTGCATCGCTTAGGGGACAATCATACATCCGGGACTAAGCGCGCAATCAGCATAATCCACCGATAAAGACGAATTTGACAAGGATAGGTGATTTAAAAGGGTCAGAAGCCCAACCTATGCCTATGGTTCCTTCACATGAAACTCCACAACAAGTTGGGTCGATTATTGGCTCACACGATTAGGAAAAACGCGTAAGTTAAATATGTATTTCGTGCTACGCCATATTTGGATGGAAGTAAAAAATCTGCCACCTTTTATGAACAAATTATCGAAACGAATTAGTTCATCTTTGCCTTTACATATGGGAGGGGGGAGGCTGCTAAAAATAATTCATAATTTTTCCAACCGATTACTGATCTATGGAACGAGGGTAATGAAAAGTGGAATATTCTGTTTGCAATATTGGATAATCATTTGATAAACATTCACAAACAAAGAATAGGTTGAAAGGTCATATTGGAATTTCTCCCCCCCCCCCTCTTGTCTTTAACGCCCCCCCCCCTTTTTTAAATCATGAATATTGCTATCATCACTGAGTTAATGATTATCATAGCCATTTAATTCAGTTGAAAGATGCAGTAATTTGTATTAATTGTATTTGCGAGTGTAAGGTCAATTACACATGCCTAAAAGGAGAGCAATATAACAATTGATAGAGCGCTCTTTCAATTGTCAGGAAAAAGAATTTGTTAAACTCAGTACTATTTGTGAAGTTTAATTCGTGTGCAAAGAGGATTTCAGAATTAAAACAATATCATTTAATAGAATTTTAAAAGAGGTCTGTTAATGAATAATACTGTAGACACATTATAATGAAGTAATTATAAAAAGATAATTCATTCAGAAGAAAGATGAGGTTAAAATATGTATACAATTTGGGCGCTCCATAATTTTGATATAGTTGTGTTATAAAAGAGATGGGATTAAGGATGAAGTTATGAAAAGGAAACTTGTACTTTTAACAGTCAATAAGACAGTCCACACTAACGATTCTAACCTTGCTTCAGAAATATGCTCGCCAACGACAGGGGGAAGGGACTGTATAAACGAGGCACACGTACGGAGCAACTAGACTTGATGAGGTCAATGCAATCATTTTGAGTACGATGTGGAAAGTGAAGTTGAGCGACAATAAGACAACAGGTGATTTAAGTACTTGCTCGTGAGAATTAGAATTATTAATGTCAATTGGCAACTAATGATTAAATTTTAATGTAGGCAATAACCTCTGTTTTGAAAAATACTAAGATCACATTGAATGTAATTTCATACATCGCTCCGCAAAGAGAAAGTGGCCTCATTTGGCTAGGGGAGTGGACGGCCTAGCAAGCGCCCAGTCATATATGGCAATCAGCGTCGTGTCATGTCCTGTTCTTGAATATCGTGAACATGTTCATGGATTATTTGCAGATTTCTGTGAGATGGCTTTCTGTTAGTGCCAGGTCCATATGAGCTTAACTTCTATGATATGTAAAACCGTAAAAGTTAAATAAAGAATTTACAGTTTGTTAATTAGCGTAGGTTAAGTTCTCCAAGTCTCAGGTACTTGTATTCATATTAATTTAAAACTGAAAATACCTTAAGGGTATAGATAAATAGAAGTTTATTGGATGAAATAGAAATCGTACGCTCACCACGAGAAATACATGTGTTCACCCAAGTTTGTACTCACAACTTCGATTAATACCCATCTCATCTGTCAGATGAACACATCAGATAAAATACTCTGACAAACTCGTAGTCCAAAAATAAACTATAGCTATCACGCAATGTGCACCTAGCTAACACATTTGGTTCAGCTCAAAAGTTCAAAAGTGAGTGCCCTATATTCCTTAAGTAAAATATTTGTCGTAATTATATATAATTCGAATAAGGCTCTCTTCTAATCTTCATAATATGGTAGATTACCGTCACACACTTTTTCCATTACATGGTTATGTAACTGAATAAAATGTATGATGGCTTAAGGGAGATAGTAGGCAATGTGGCTTATAGCAATATACCACAAATGTCATGTCTAGACAGGATATAAGGTAGAATGTATTAACACGCATAGTCAACAGCAATGTAATAAACGAGTGAGTGTATATGTGTTAATAAATTATACGCAAATTAATCCTCGCGTGAAATCGATCAATGAGCCTCGTATCCTGGAGGACAGTGATTGATTCAGTAGAGGATTATAAAGAGATTTTAATCGTCAAATGTATTTAATTTGAAAAGTTTTCCATAAACTTAATAGCACATCCACAAAGTATGCCGTTTTCTTTTTAAAGATTATAACCCTCTCTCTCTCTATGTTATGATAGGGGAAAATACTGTATTATAGAGTTTATAATGTGTATTGAGACGCTGCACACACAAGAAACAACATGTAATATAGAAATTAAAGGAGTTTTCATAGAGGAATAATGGAATCTGACAATCATGCGCCCATCAGTGTCATATGCCATTTCAAAATATGTCACGTCACCAAATTGATTTAATTGCTCTATAATGTATAGGTCTGGAATTGAATAAATAATCATGTATGACAAGAGATCCCATAATACACCATCTCGAAGTGACACGATTGTGCCAGTGATTTATAATAAATATAATCATAGCTCCTAACTTGATTTGCTAGGACCAGTATAAGTAGCCTGTTCAATTTAACCAGTCTATAGTCCTCAAGTAGAATTTAGAGCTTATAATCACAGACTATATAATGTCGTCTGAAACACAAAGGAAATTATATAAATGATTGTTCTCTCACCAATTAAAAGGCAACAGACGGCAATAGGATTAAAGTAAGTACTATTATAGGTATACCAGTAGTGCAACAGTATGATGGGTTTAAATGTTATCCACCTTAATTATTATGTAGAAACAACCACACGAGATATTAGTCTTTAAAATACTAAGTCGAAATTTTTTAACAGTGTGTACTCACATCTGAATGTGAAATGGTCTGAGTGAATAGAAATCTTAAAATTTCATTTAGTGTAGCATTAGCTTAAAACCGACCATGTGCAGCATGTAGGAGAGTATTTCTCTCTTTAATGTACATGTCACACAGATTCTCTCATCTGCTCGTTTGTATTATGTCTCTCTCATGTGATTTTTATATCGCAGTTGGCAACGCATTTCACGCCTACCACTCACACTGCCAAAGGGTGCAATGTCGTGATAACCAGGAAACGTATGCCTTCTCGGTGTTCCTCCTACTATCTGGGGCCTGTAACTCTGGAAAATTTTGTGACACCACGGTATGGTAAGATAGTTAATCACATAGTGGATACTATTTCCAAGCCTGTATTTGATAAGTAATTCTAAGTTTCAAATCACTATTCCCTGAAAGTGTATAACGTAAGTAATTTGTGATAGTGTGATTTGTGTCTGATTAATTCAAAAGTGTCCGAAAGCAACTTCAAGTTTATCTTTCATAGTGCTTAAATCCCTTACTCTCCACATACAACCCGGAAGTTATAGCTATGTATTGTATTACCGTGTATTTCACAAATAAATTCGTTATCAGTTATTAAACTCATACGCCTCACATATACACGTATTCCCACATTTACATCAAATCTAGTGTACTTATAACTTTAAGTGTTCTTATACAGGGTTGTGAAATACGAAAGGAAATAATTCTTGCCAAGTATGCGAAGGTCCAAATAACATTAGAAAAAGGAAGACGTTGAAAACTCTAAATCTAAGAATTCCTAGATTTGTAGGTAATCACAACATGTTTTCCATTTGATTTCTTATTAATTTACTTTGTTATTACAGCGTCTCCGTGGTTTTTTTGCATTACAACGGGGTGAAGCTTGCCAATAACTGTTTCTGTTATGGCGATGTTCATGTCAGTACGTCCTGGTTGTTCGTCGCCAATGAACTGATGATTAGTCCAGGCTTTTAGCTCCTGAATCCTCTCTATTAATAAGGAGAATCTGAAAAATAAATATATGCTCTCACAGAAGCACTTTTTAAAAGTTATTAGTCCCCAAGGTTATGTTGCCCTGGACTAAGTTAGAACAGTGTCATGACACAGTTGAATCCAACAGGATCTATTAGGATCCCAAAAAAGATCCAACAAATATTGGTTCACCCCTGATACATTTATATACGATCTTTCAACATTGGCAAATAGTTTGTGCCGGACCTAAAGAGCCTCCTGAATCTCTCTTTGATTAGTACATTATCCTTATCTTGAATTGGGGTTTGTAGGGCCCAAATTAAAATTAGGGTACATTATAGTGTTTTACATGCAAATTGGTTGCCCTGGAACCCTAAGGACTTAAGTTCATGGAACATCTTTATTTGTTGCCAAGGGTCACCTTAGGTATTTTTAAGGTCAAAGATGTTTCACATTTACACATAAAATAGTATTTAAAAACAAATTTTTGCCAAATCAGTGATTTGATTCGAGGCTCTATTCACTCCTCGTGATCCTAATTATAAAATTTAAGTGATTTTGATTGCTCTCTTCTGTGACGTACTTAATTGTGTTCTGTACCGTGTCCCTCTTCATAGGAGAATTTTTGCAGGACTCTACCTATAAGAAGAGGAATACCTTTCCCCCAGTATTTTCTTTATTTGCATCTCGAAGGAACGCAACCCTCATACCGTTGTGAAAGGGGCTGCATAATTTTTTTTGACCTTATACTCGGCTCTTACGGCCATTGATCAGTGCAGGGTTCCTTAGCGCTCCACCCTGCTGTCGACACGGGACATCCGTCTTTAAAATAAGGTCTTATTCTCCGAGGAATTACAAGCGGGGGTGGAGCATTTCACACCTGTTGCGAGCGTGTTTGGCAGTTGGAACTTGTCACGTTACCTTTGATTTTAAAACGATCTTAGATTCGATACTCTCTCATTCTCGTGTGTGTGTGTATTTCTAAGCCAAACGCGAGACGATCTCCGCATGCGAGGCGATTACGACGATCTACCGAGCTGAAGCCAACCGCCTGCGGTTAGGTCAGACATTTGACAAATATTTTAGTGATTTTCACAGACATTTGTTTCTCCTCAACCTAATTTATTTTCATCAGATATAGGGAGGGATATTACACAAATATTATTAAACTTTTTAATCGAAGACTGAGGTTTGTCAATTTAAATGAGGTCCCCAAATTAAGGTCACTTATCAGTGAACACATTAATAATGTAGTTGTTGAAAAACTATGTGCAAAGAGATCAAGAATATTAGTGTCACAAGGGATACTCCTACCTGTACTGTATCCCATACATTCATGCTGTATTTATGGTGGAGAAATACTAACGATTATGCATCATAGTTATGACGCATCTTGGAATTTAAGGTAGATCACCAGTTTCCTTAAATTGACCTTGATATTCACAGACATTTTATTTAGTCAAAATATTTACTGAGCATCTGCACATACACAGTTTGATGCCCTTGACAATTAATTTTCGTAAATGTGGTTTATCATTTCAGATATTATATCGTCTCGATTGTTATTAAGAAAAAGTCCCAAAAGATTTTCACTAAACACATATTATCATTCGGATTCTAACGCATCCATTTGTGGTTCAGAATAGAATACAACATTAAGCATATTAGTAAAAACCCTTTCTTAGTGCACTCTGACCTACCACTTGGTTTATATTCAACAAAAGAAAATTCGCCTAATGTTCTACCCTGAGGACACAACCCAGGAACAAATTAATGTTCTTAACCCGTGGCTGCATTCTTAGAAGCTACTTTACGTGATTCAGGAGCTGCTACGAAAAAAGATCTATCCAAGGTCAATATAATTTCAATTGCAGTCAAGTGGTATTCATAACCTATGTGTCCTTGGAACCACATAAAGATTTTTCAATACTTAGTCTGCTAAATGGAATTATGAAAATGTTCAGAACGTCACATTGAGGTACAACTGTAAGAGTGTCACCAAGTCGTAAAGGTCCTATTCTTGTGTGTACGTCCAAAAAGGCTTGATACACCAATAATTCGAAAAGAACCACAGTATTAAATTCAATAACTTGTTGACATTATACTTTAGAATTGATGCGATTTACGTCATACAGCCGAGGTTAATATGAGGTACGAATATTCCGAGATTGGTTGAGTGTCTACTGTATCTAAACCACGGTTAAAATATTGATTTTTGCAATATTCGAGGTCTTAATGCAGTGTTTGCGAAACT
>CAJDSM010057109.1:0-15318 GCA_903981925.1 Ostrea lurida | reverse complement strand
GGGGGGGCGGGGGCGGGCTCTAAATCTGCCACTGTACTATGTCCTAAAAATATTTCCCTTGTTTGGATAAGTGATTTCATTAAAAGAAATGGTAATTTATCATGATTCCATATGTTCATATTCTAACGAAATACAGATTACATAATATGTCACGTTTTAACACAACATAAAGCACATAAGCTGTGTGTCATCATATTCCAAGTCAAGGGGTATTGAAGGTACAAAAAAATCTATGTTTGATCTAAGACTAGTTAGTTTTACTGGTACCGAAGACCCCAATTTGGGAGTCTGAACTCATCAAGGCCGTAACCAGGGGGGTGAACTGGGTGCCCGTGCACCCCCATTTTAAACTGAAAATACTAAAATATCTCAGCTTCCAGGGGCTTCGCCCCCTGGACCCCCTACCAGGGCCCATCCTGGATCCTCTAGGGGCATAAAACACACACCCGCCCCCAATGCAATGAAAATGCTAAAATCCTCTCAGCTTCCAGGGGCGTCGCCTCCTGGATCCCCTCAATCAGCAATCCTCGGCTAACTCCGCTACGCTCCGTATAAACCTCGGATGTGAATGGTGTAGGGATATGCATCGATTTGATACATTTCTCCGCCGGAAGTACCTGTTTACTCTTCACGTCTGGCTTGGACTGTTCCTTCGGCTACAGACACTTTCTTGCATTGATGCAGTTCAGAAAAAATAAACTTGGCATTAACTCAGGGAATAATTGTAAGCTCTTTGCAACCGTTTCTTGGCTGATATAACGGTCGTGTAAGTGGAGCCGACGAAACGGATATTTTGTTTAGAACACGTGAATTCAAATATCTCAATATGGCAACAATCCGATCACATGGGAGGGTCAGTGTGCAAGGTACGAGCCACGCCTGGGAGTTCCGCAGTGTCAGTGTGCAAGGTACGAGCCACGCCTGGGAGTTCCGAGTGGGATCCCCTACCAGGGTCCATTCTGGATCCTCTAAAGGCCCAAAACACCCCCAGACGCAATGAAAATGCTAAATCCCTCGCTTCCGGGGGCTTCGCCCCCTTGACCCTCTACAGGGGTTACATTCCTGGACCAGCTGTGGGCATGACTAGCAATCTTTAAATCCTATACCTTAGGCTTGTGCACCCCCCCCCCCTCCCAATGGAAATTCCTCGTTACGGCCCTGCTCATAGACTAAAAGTGAAGGAATTTTTGTAGCAGTGTAACGGACAGTTTAAGAGGAAACTTGTACTGTCTCTCAGGTCAAGTTAGCTTTTCTGGCGATGATGCAGAGTTTCTATCTTGATCACGCAAGTTAAGCAACGGGGAACGTGGTTAGCACCTGGATTGGTGACCACCACATAAATTACACTTCAGAATTTTGTCACCATTACCGGTGAAGGGCTGCAAAATTAGGCCTACATGCCCTTTTTAAGAGCAGGAAGGGATCGAGCCCCGCGCTCTTGGCTTAACCAGAAAAGCAAGGTGGTGTTTGGTAATTTTGGTATTGAGGCATACCTATGCAAAATGAATTCAGTTTCAGATATGTTGTGACCCTTTTGGGCAAGGTTAAGGCAATAATGTAAGGCAAATACAGATTGAATATCCTTTTAAAAATCACCACTGCTGATCAACAGCAGGCCCAAGGTCACTCAGGTGAGCGATGTGGCCCATGGACCGCGTTATTTTTTAAAACATCGACTGTGTACCAATGTTTTCTAAACTGTACCTGTGGTCAATAGAGAGGGTCTCTCTCGTTCTCTCTCTATGTACATATTATCAGGAGCAGATCCAGGGTTTGAGGTTAGAGGGGGCGCAAATTTATGAGGCATGGAGTTTGGGAGCCACCCTGAGGCCTCCAGTGTGTCTAGGACAAAGCTCTGGTAGTGGCTTTTGGAATTTACAGACATTATTGGGCTTGAAGTATGTCTCCCATGTAATCCTTTTAAACACTTTTCTTATTTTCTGATGAGGCGAAATTAATAAAATAACAAATTTTAAGATTTTTTTTTTTGGTTGAAAAATCATAAATTCTCCCATAAAAGTAACAATAAATCAACAGATCTTGTCGTTTATTTCTCCGAGAGTTGGGGGAAAATTTTTTTAGAGGGGGAGCGCGCCAGGTGCATCCCCTTTAAATCCACATCATGCCTGCTACCCCCAGTCCTATCTTTGCATGCATTTACAAACATGAATAAAATACTGTTCAATTCAACATATTTAATCAAAATGCAAATTTGAAAAATACAATAAAATCATTTGTGTATGTCTTTAACAAATTTTTTTTTTAAGGCTTTTTTTTTTTTTTTTTTTTTTATGGTTTATTTTTTTTTAAATTTTTTTTTTTTTTTTTTTTTTTTTAAGGTTTATTTTTTTTTAAAGGTTTATTTTTTTCTTTTTTATTTTGTTTTTTGTTTTAGTTTCTCATTTATTTCCTTTGTTTGCTTTGTTTGTTTTTTATTAAAATTATATATGACAGAAAAATATTAAAGTAAATAAATCTGTTAGAAGCATACATTCTATGGATACTATGAATTTAGACCATGTACAATGTATAAAACAATCAGTGTCCATCATACGTCAAAGCATAAAATCTTGTAATTTCAAACAATTAATAATACATCATTCTCTCAAACATAAAATCTTGTAATTACAAACATTTATAATACACCATTCTCTCAAACATAAAATCTTGTATTAAATTACAAACAATCTAATACACCATTCATTCAAACATGCCTTCATTGTCTTATTTTTCAGAAAGCTTCACTCTTTACAATCTAGTTTCTTAACAACGTCTTAAATTTACACATGTCCACATTTTTCTTTTTGTGCACACATCACTTCTTGTTGCTTTGATGATATCTTCTGTGTCATTTGATGAAATTTTCTGTGTCATTTGATGATATCTTCTGACACCTCATGCAGGTCCTCCGGAGTCACGCCTTTAGCGGCCAGCTCCTCCATCACCCGGTCTAAAAACGTGGGATCTGGGTATCCAAAACTGTCAACAGGAAATTCTATGTAATATTCAAAATTCTGAAATTCTTATCATAAGACATGACAAACATAGGAATAGCAAAGGCTGAATGGATTTATAACATCTAAGCCATAACTGAACAACAACAGGGTTCCCCCTTCACCCAAAACATCACAAGAAATAAATATTTTAATTGTATTTTGTTTTTCTTAATGTCTTAAAATTCTACTTTCTCCCATAATAAATATTTTTTTTGCACAAATCATATTTTACTTCTAAATATGCATAGGAAAATCAAACACACTTTTCAAATACCATGTACATTCATGGCATCATACAAAATAAATTCATGATTTTCACTATTTGGCAAAATCAATGTAAACTAAACAAATACTGATCAAAATAATGGTACAAGCACACATCATACATGTAAACTACAGTAATATCTCTCTCTCTCTCTCTCTCTCTCTCTCTCTCTCTCTCTCTCTCTCTCTCTCTCTCTCTCAGACCATTGAAAGGGTTTCAATCTCATTATTAAACACCAACATTTCTCACATTTTCACCAGTGTGAGACGTACCGACTTTACCCATGTGAGACAGCCATGTGAGATTTTTCGATCTCACACTCATTGATTGTGACGTCATATATTTTCTATGATTTACATTACACAGTGAAGCAAAATGTTTGTATCTTAAATTTCAATTTGATATGGCTGTCTGGTGGACAGTCTTGAGTTTTTTAGTTTACACTTTTGATGTAAACCATTTTCGGGTATGCTCTTTCTGTCTGATTAGTTTTTGCTTTTTAAAAAGATCAAATAAAGATATTGATAATTTTAAATCTCAACAAAGCTCATGATTTTATGCAATAAACATTGAATAAAATGTGAGAAAAATAATCCTTCATTATTTGCTCGTGTGGTATAAGGAAATTCCACCTCTGGAACAAGATTCTCTGTCTATAAAAGCCTCGTCCTAGTCTGCGAATCTTGTCCCCTTGGTGGAATTTCCCTATCCCACACTCGTACTAATGAAGGATTCTATTATTCTCAATGTCTACATGCATTCCATTGCAAAACTGTCCTCATACTTTCAATACTGAATAGTGTTTTTATAAGGCTAGTCTATACTGTCATATATACAGGTATGTTTTTCAGGAAATCACCATTTGTAAATTAAAAAAAAAAAAAAACAACCAAAAAAAAAAATTTGTAAAAAGAAAAAAAAATTCCTTATCTAATTCAAAGAGTACAATAAATGTTCTTCCTGGCTACATTAACTATCGGCTATATACACAACATGCAATCAATGCTGAAATTAATCGGTAGGAATTCTCTCTGGGGAACAGCTTAACGTTGAATTATGTAAACAATTGCAACTCATTGAAGATAAATGATTTGTTTAAATCTTTTGTTGGTTTATTATTTTCCTCCTTCCTCAAGAACTTTGAATTTTAAACAATACATGTATGTTAAACAACAAATTAATTTCAGATAGCCTTATGAACCACAATTGAAGTGAAAATATGAAGGTTTTTTTTTTGGGGGGGGGGGGGGGGGTTGTTTTTTGGGTTTTTTGGGGGTTTTTTTGTTCCAGGTATTTTTTCGTTTTTGGTTCCATGCTGGTCTACTTACTTTTCTGGACCACCTGTCAGGGATGTTTTATGATGAACATCATTCCACGTTACACAGTTATCTGCTCCTGTTGTTCGTGATCGCCCTACAGTGAATACTAACTTCCTGTTGAATGCTACCCTCAGCAGCCTTGCGACGACCCGACCTTTTTCGTTGTCTGGTAGATAGCCGGTACGACTGGTACCATAATACCGCTGACCTGGGTTTGGGTGTTCTGGCTGCAAACAAAATCATTCACAATCATCAGATTGATCATGTGATAAAATAAGATTACAATACTAAAGTTATTTCACATCATTTGCACTTTCTATAGTTGACTGTGTAAACATAAAATGCCAAAAATGAATGACAATTTAATGAAACACATAATGAATGACAATGCTACATGTACATGTAAGCATAATCTTAATGTTTATTTGAATGCCAACATGTTGAGACAGGTACATGTAATATTGTATTAATAAATTTTATTCAGAAATTTGTTATGCTTTTAGCAGCAATCTTCAACATTTCAAGTGAATCACCATTTCATTCATCATCCTCAACTTATTGATACATACCACGTTGGTTTTTTTTTTTTAAATGGACATTCACCATGATCGCCCATACATACCTCAATGACAACTGACAGCATATAAGTTGGAGGCATTCAAAATTGTGTTTTCTGATACAAGTTTTTAGTAAAATTTTAAACCCCACCCCCTTTTGCAGTGTTTTCCCCACCAATTTTAAAAGCTACCCTAGCCCTAAAGATCTGGGGAAATTATCAACATTTTTGGATAATGACAATTTTTCAATGATGAATTCTGCCATGTTTGTAAAATATATTTAAATAATAATTATATAGCTTTGTTTTAGAACTTTTTCACATAATGCTTCAAATTAATTATGGCACAACATAAAAGTGGCATATAAGCCCGACAGGCCGGGTGTTCATTATTTTGTATATTGTATTGAAAATTATGTATGAATATACATTGTATATACACATTGCCACGTACTAATTATATAAATAATGACTCGCAAGAGAGGGTTCTAGTGGAGAATTGTCACCCCAAGAACAACCATTGTTGACCGATGGCGTCACCGAGGCCTAACCAATGGTTTGTCAAGGGGTGGACGATTTCCACTGTAACCCTCTCTTGCATCATTATTTATTATATATACGTGAATGCTCATGAATTAAATTCTAATGCAACTGTTTTGATTGAATTTGGCCAATGTACTGTAACTTAACGAGATAGAAAGCTTTCGATTATGACGTCATAATACTGTGACGCAAAAACATAACGTCAAGCATAAACATTGCAAAACTTGACTACCTAAGATGTAAACATCAAGAAAAATTGTAGAATGGGAACACCTAGCTTCTCATTTGTGATTTGTGACCATTAATGCTGATTTAACAATTGTAAATATCCGTTTTACCGGCTCCGCTTATGCACACTACAATGGTGAACTGTACGCGCATGAAATTCGCGCAGTCAACATTTTTTGGAATAACACCCGTTGTCAAGCAATGTGGACCGTTGTTACGTTCTCACACACTGTGGAGCGCGGTTTTATCATTCAGCGGGTGACAGTCTATTTTATCAAAGGCTTCTCAACCAATCAGAATCAAGTATTTTACATGAAAGTATAATATAATAAATTATTTACTTACTTACTTACTTACTTAAAATTGACATAGGTAATGTAAAGGTCTGAAAATACTTGATCAGATGATAAAAACATTCTGTTACTGTCCAATATAGTTTCCTTCTAAAGATGCTATTTTCATAAAGTTTGAAATTAAACTGTATTTAATCTCCTTGGGAAATTTGACCATTTTGATATTTTTTGACAATAAGTATTAAATTCTTATACATGTGTGAAAAACATTGTGTTTGATACTCTAAAATAGGATTCCCTTCCACACATTACAAAACGCGAATGCTTAGGATCATCTACAAATATAGGCCTACCGTACCATTAAATATTGCGAACTTGCACCACACTATTTCTAAGATCCACTCGAGACCAGTTTAGAAAACAAATTGTCTCTAAACTTTGTTTGGGAGACTTAAAAATAATAAAAACATTTGTTAAAATCTAAATTAATAGGGAAAAGGGTATGACCGAAATCTAAGAAAACAGAGCCCCTGCAAAATGTACGCGTAATTACAGAGTACTCAGAGTACTCAACATTAGATACACATAAAAAAAATTGTACTAGTAATTCCGGAGTACTCAAAATGTTAGATACGCAAAAAAATTGTTGAGAGAGAGAGAGAGAGAGAGAGAGAGAGAGAGAGAGAGAGAGAGAGAGAGAGAGAGAGAGAGAGAGAGAGAGAGAGAGAGAGAGAAAAGAAAAAGAGAAGAGAAAGGAAGAAGAAAAAAACCTGAAGACAATCCTACAGGCAATCATCAGACAACAGGACGATAAATGTTTTCTTACCCCCTGTGTCCCATCAGAAAATGAGTAGTATACACGAATGATCCCTTTCTCCACAAAACCCGGCAGCTGATGCCTTCTGTCTCTGTTTATCTCCATGTAGCCATCAGGCTGAGTCCCCAGGATCTTTCCATATGCAGTAAAACATATTGGACACTGTGGTTTGTATTTAAAATGGCTGTCAATGCAGTCTCTACAAAACTCGTGTGAACATTTTTCCAAGGTCTTCTTGTTCTGTACAAAGTCCATGCATATAACGCACTCACTGACTGCGTCCACCTCCATTGGTTCTTCTTCTGAATGAAGAGACTGAGTCACAACCTGCCCTCCTTGTTGATGTTCTGTTGTGTGTTGGCCCTTTAACATGCTATAAGTGATCTGCATTCAAGAAAGCTTTTTATCTTCAATATTATTCAACGTATAATAAGCATTTTTTTTTTTTTTTTTTTTTGAAAAATGTGTCTACTGCTGAAAAAATATATATAAATTTATATGTGTACTTACTACTACCAAGCTTAGGCAATAAATTAGAGTTCTTGAAAAGTGTCAGTAATGTCGGATTATCTGATAAAAATATTATTAAATGTCCGATACAAGTTACTAAATTGTCAGACCTGAAGTCTGATAAATATTGGGATTGAAGTGCATTTTATACCAGCTTAAATGGTGGCCATGTTGCCCATAAATTTCAAAATGATGCAAAACTCGACAAAGCAATGAAACAAAAATCAGAAGAACCTGTCGTAAAGAACTACGAGGAGAATCGAAACCGCCTGTTCCAGCCTGCCTGGAAAATTGGGAGACTGACTTTGACTCGGAAAACTTTTTATCGGATAATCCGACATTACACATTGTTTTGCCTTGGACTAGAATGTCGCTCTGTCATTGGTGGACTCGCGTCACGTGACTGCCGTCTAAATTTCTTTAGACGGCGAGTAGCAAAATATAGACGGCAACATGGCGGACGTTACGTATTTTTTAGTATTGGAACTAACTTTTCGTCATACTGTGCTGTCTACATTTGGTCCTCGACAAAACAAAACACTTATTAGGTTTGTGTTTTGACAGTCAGTAACAAACCTAATAAGTAATAATGGCTGCAGAGGAAGGAATAAATATATCAGATACTGACAGAAAGAGGAAGATGAGAGAGAAGTTGAGAGGGAGAGAGAAGTTGAGAAGGATAGAAAAGTTGAGGAGAGACAGGATGAAGAGACAAAAGTGGAGGGTGATCGAGAGAGAGGTGAAGTAAGAGATTAAGAGGGTGTTTTAGCAAAATAGGACTCTGAGTATGAACAAGATGAGAAAGGGAATGAAAGGAGAATTTATGAAATTGTAGCTAGAAAGGAGAGTGAATGCAATTAGTTTATTGTGAATATTCAATAAAATATTTAAAACTTTAAAGTAATATGTATTTTGTCCAGACTGACGTCATTATGTTTGGGCTGACACTATTTCTACTAGTGTCAGTCCGAATGCCTGACACCTCCCAAAAAAATTTCAAGAACTCTAAAATACCCGGTATGCATTTTTTTTTTTTTTTATTTATTAAGTGCTGACCTTAACATTCTAGCTTGTAAATATAACCCAAAAATAACTTAACATACAGTTGAACATCATGATAATAATAATTAAAAATCTTCGTATACAGTACCCGTGACAGAACATTTTGAGCCGATTTATCAGAGGCGTGGTTTAGATCGAATACATTCTACTTTCGTTTTCGTTGTTATCGTGCAATGACGTACTTCACGACTTACCATGACAACAAAACTGCATGCGCTTCATTTTTACTTTTTGAATTTGTCTGGAGTTCAAGAAAGCCACCAGAAGTTTGATGAATGGAATGTACAAGATAAAATCAAAAGAATTACTTGACAGTTGTGAAATGTCCAATTCAAGTACGTCACGCATTAGATCTACCTTTGAATTCCTGTACAGTTTCTATTCTTTATCCATTTCTTCCGTTACTTTGGAAAGGGTTATATTTTAAAAGCCTCATCTCTACCCATTGACAATGGTGAACATTCTAAATCCAATCAAGAAAGCTTATTGTTTAATCGAAATTAATTCCCTTCTTCTTGTTTTTTAAGACAACACCGGAAGTCTGACACGGGTTACTAAATAAGAAGTACAGGAATGAGGGCTGGTGATCCGAAATAATTCATACTTTACCTTTTTTTTTTTTTTTTTTTTTAATTATTCGTCTTAATTAAATCAAACAACATGTGTTTTGTATGGCAAAATTTAGGCCATCAAATTTTGGGTTTTGCACTTTAAATAATACACATGAACAAATGATATATTTTTGATATCGGGCCTGTGGTGGGAGCTAATTCTAAAAATAAACCATTTAAACCAGGTAGCACAGGTGACAATAGGAGACGCACATTGAAAAAAAAGAAACACTACCACCAAAACCTGCATGTTTAGAAGTGATAAACGGTGACCTATTGATTGATTGTTTGACATGACGTGTTTTCAGCGGTCTTTGGACAGTTCTACTGTTGGCACAGGCGCTCTCAAAATGTAAACAAGTTTCCACTGAAAGAGGAAGTTAAAAAACAAAATACCTGTGCATAAAACGTATACTCATGAATGGTAAGTACCTAAACTCCAATATTTTGCTTGCTTACTGATTACTAATTCCACGACCAAGATATACTTAGAGAAGTAACTTCATACGATCGATATGAAATATATATTAAATATCGAGAAGTCAAGAAAAACGATGTACCTATCATGTACCGGTGTCATTCATCTATATTGTCTCAATGTCAGTGTGACTTACTGACTAAATCATTACGCTTCTACTACCAGGTTATACACATGTTCGGAGGAGATGCTGATATTTGACATATATAAATTATATATTTGGAATATTTCTAAAACCATATTGATCAAACAGGAAGATAATTTCACTTCGGTACACATCGAAGTAAATACACCCGGCCTATATATATCTGTACACATTCCACGGCTGAGTGGGAAAACGACAAGCTGTATACTGATTTGGTTGGCATTAAAAATCGAATTAATAGAACTCGATTCATTTACTTTCTTGCTTTGCAATTCTGTGTTATATTTATAGTTTTATTAGAAGCCTCAGCTATATAACCTAAACCTGTCATTTAATTTGCTACCCTCAATATTTGACTCTCAGCGCCACACAGCCGTGTCGTGTAGACATACTTTTATGTTGACACATATTTTGGAATATTTGGTATGAATTCCTCTATCACAACATGAAAATCGAAGCACGTCCTGAAGGTCAGAGTACGCTTATTTGTTTTTATTTGTATTGGACAGAAGTAAACTGTGATATAAATAATTAACACAGTTAATTAGTGTAGTGACGATTGTAGTTCGAGTCTTGAGAATCGAAGGGGTTTTATTTTCTCTCCTTGATCACATCCTACTACATGAGTACATGTGCAACTACATTTTCCACTATAAAAGAAAGTAAATTATAAAGTTTTCAACTTATAACTTAACGATCAGAATTGCAAGATGACATGTGCAATAATATTTCAAAATTGAAAACTTTATAATTTACTTTCTTTAGTACTGCAGACCGGTGAAGATAATGAACAGTGATCAATCTTATAAATCCTATACGAAATACAAATTAAACGTTGGGCAAAACACAGACCCCTGGATATACAAGAGGTGATAGCAGGTGTCCAGGAGGAGTAAGCATCCCTTATCGACCTGTTACACCCACCGTGAGCCTTTATATTGATCAGGTAAACAGAGTATAATGCGAAGTCAAATATAAAGAACGGCCTATCAGTTGGTATGAAACATTTCAGACAGCACTAGACCCAATGGCAGGTAACAACCATAGAATTTGCGAAAGTGGTTGTTGAAACCAGTGTAACATCAAATTGTTTGTCAGTAACCTGCCCTAGTATCTTTGCTACCAAGTCGAAAGGAAAACACACCAGGGAAACACACCAGGGAAACACACCGTGCATCGTCACCCTTGGCTAGCAAAGATGTGCCCTAAGGGTCCAACGCATTCCAGTTGTTGAATTTCAATTTGGAGTTCCCACACACCACTGTTATAAAGAGGGTGGGAGAAATAAAGCATCCCTGTCGTACACCAAAGGACATGGAACCAGTCTGACTTTTGTCCGTTACGTGTATAACGCAGCATTCATGGTTGGCATACCATCTTTGTATGAGTCGCATTTTTGTAGCTGTCCATGTACCATAAGGATGATAAGGATGACCTAAACACATTATCTAATGACGCTATCGAAAAGGTTTTTTTTTTAAATCGTTATTACTTACGTCAAGTTTGTTTTGCCATTCTATGCTTTGTTCATTTATAATATTATATAATCTATATTTACATTTACTGTTTAATCCCCTAATAAAAAGCATTAGAATCTATTTTGATGATATGTGCTTATAACTGCAAAGACCGAATCACCAAAGTTGGTTTGGGGTATGAATACAAGAACTACTTACAGGGTTTTAAAATATGTAAATATATGAACTGTTTTAGGTTGAAAATTTATAAAACTGTTGACAATTTGATGTTTTTATTTTCAAGAAAAAATTAATTAAGTACTTTGGTTATTATTATTATTTTTTAATTTTGCACTCCTTTTTATCGTGTACGATATGACATCATGTGTGCGTAAATGTCATAATTGCTGTATCTTTTATTGTGACGTAACAATTACTTACCTTATGGCTGTTCCATGAACCGCTACTTCCCCAAAGGATTGAGCGGAAAGTATAAAACATATACAATAAAGCACAAAACAAATACATTTTCTAAGAATGCAAATATAAGCAATAAATTATGATTTATTGAAAGATGTAGTCTCATAACTGCAGACGGTCGTGTGCAAACAAATTTCTATATATTCAATATATTCTATATACAGACTACATCTGTCAATAAATCATAATTCATTGCTTAAGTATTTATAACTGGAAAGATATGGACTTTGTTTGTATTTCGTCTCTAATATCTCGAAGATCATTCTAAAGACAATTGAACTGAATCATATATATGTGAACCGATCAATTTAATTAATGCAAATTGTCTCATACTGTCTGTACATGTATAATATTACCTCGGTCGTTTCTGTGATAACCCACACTCTCTTGTCCTTCTTCACCAAAGCATCGTTTTGGAGACCCTTGTAAAGGTGGATACACATATTTTCTTTGTTATACATCTACCAGTATAGATGACGTCATATCTGGGAATCTGGTAACATTGAAAATCTTTTTTAGTTCCCGCAAATATTCACAATGGTGACATCGTAGCTCAGATATTCAGATTTGCTGCCAGCTTAGTAACTGAAGTGGGATATTTTGTCCTTGATTTCAAGATGTATCATGCGTGAAATTTTAAGAAATCTGTGATCATGGCCGCCAATTAATGAGCAGAACTTTACGTAGAATGTCGAGGTGTCTGTTTTGAATGCTTCCTAATGACAAGACATCATCTAATGATCAATGAAGAAGTTAGCTGGAGTATTATCTTACAGTCCATAATGGGTGTGAGCCCAATTTGTACCCGATTTAAATGACTCAATGTTTATAAAAACAAAGCTGACTAATGTGTATATTTAATTATTTATGCATTTGCTTAGTTCAGCTTCTTGAATCGCCAAGCACATCGATATCGTGCATGGATTTATTGCAGAAGGCTTTTCAAGGAAAATATCTAGCAGAAGAAATAAGCTAGGATTTTCAAGGAAAATATCTAACAGAAGAAATAAACTGGACATTTCAAGGGGAAAAATCTTATGGAAGAAATATCGAAGATTTTTTTTTTTTTGTTAATAAGTTTATTTTGAATTCCACTAGGTAATGACCATGGGACGCATATCATTGACTGTGCATATCAAGTTTTGAGAGCTACCGCTGTATACAACTAATTGAAGTATTCATGTTTTGCAGATAATGAAGATAAACAGTCACAATGAGTGGGGGAACACACCGAAAGGAACTTTTAGAGGAACCTCATAGACATATAGGTAGTATACTGTTGTGTCCTTTATTCAAGTCCTCCCACAAAGCAATGTATTGGGAATGAAAATGGCATCATTGCATTTTGATGAACTAATGATAAAAAGGGGTGTGTGTATATTTGCTGTTCAGTCAACAAAATTCTAAATAGGTGATGCGGAAAGAAAATTTCACAAGTGTTTAAAATCTGAAGAACACCCAACTCCAATGCTTATTTGCCAGAATGATTGAATAGTGGAACCTCTTTGTTGACTCCATGCATGAGGGTATATTTTTCGTATGATAATTTCTATTTTCCAAGTAGAGATACAGGCAATATACGTACATTTAATGATAGCGGCGGAGATGGAGGTCGATTAGCGTATCATAATATACATACAAACAAATCAAGTGATATGGTACCCATTTTTAATGTTCTCATTTTCTCCCCTGAATGCTGTATCAACAATATAAACCATATCAGAAAAGGTGAAGATAACGAACAACGACTAATTTCACAAGTCCTATATGGAATACAAATAACGAGATGGACAAACACCCTGGATACACCAGAGGTACAATCAGGTGAGGAGACGGAGTAAGCATAACCTGTCGACCGGTCACTACCGCCATGAGACTTTTATCTTGTTTAGATGCAATCAGGTAAACGGAATAATTCGTAGTCAAACACAGTTTATAATAAGGAACGACCTCATTAAATATGAAACACATCAGACATCATTGACCTTTTGATTGGTTGTATTGGCAAACTATCGTCATAACGACCATGGAATTGGCGAAGTGGTGACCTTAAGCGTAACTGTTGGAACCCCTGAAACATCAAGTTTTGACTTGTTTGTCGGTAGTCTGTCTCGATTTAAGATCTGATCATATGCTGAACAACATCTTGTGTATCGAATCAGTTAAAAGACATAAAACACCCCATGTGGATGATGATGGAAGACGCTGAAATCACTCCGTTTGTCATTATATTGAGTTGTTAGTTTGCCATTAATGTTTATGTTTAATAAAATATCCTAGTACGGAACAGATGTGGAAGACTGTGATGTCTTTGATTTTGAGTTCACTGGGATATACAATGTATCAAGTGGACGTATGACTGAAAATGGTTATTATCAATTAGGTATATCAGTTAATATAGCCAAAGCTAGAGATGTCGAGATTTTTGAAAATTCTGCTTCGTAAGAATCTAAGAATTGGGAAGCTAAAAATGAACAAATTGTGCCCATGGGAATTCCAACAGACCATTGGACAACCCGGAACTCCAGCATATCGAATTATATAAACTTCAGTGTTGTTGTACATAGAATCATAATTAGCCCACCTGAGCTGAAAGCTTTTGTCCCGCATTGTAAGCCGATATTACAGGGATTTTATCATTTTCATCATTTTGCGAATTCTATGGATGTTATAAGGATCTACAAATATTTGTCATAATAACGGATGCTGTCTGCCCCAACCGTTTTTTACACACTGAATATCACTACCCAGTTTACCCGATCAAGCTATATAGGGGCCATGGTGGGTGTGAGTAGTCAACAGGGGGTACGTACTCCTCCTGGTCTAATATCTGGTACATACAGGGTCTGTGTTTGTTCTCTTATTGATGTTCTGTATTCTGAACAGGATTTATGATATTGACCACTGTTCGTTATGGTCATCTTTTACATATATTGTTTGATGAACAGAGTGGATCTGAAGACTACAAAATTTTAGAAGAAAATTTTAACTGAATACCCTTGCAGATTTTACCATATAAAAGGCATAATGATAAATACAGAATTTGAACTGAAACGTCAATATTTCACATGCTTTCTCTATTTGTATAGGGGCCCAAGATCTTTTGAGGCAATCAGGTGGCGTATCCCATAGTGGCTTTTTGCGCAAGCGCGGGAAGTTGGAGCGATTTGTTGGATCAAACGGATTATTCAAGGCATTATTTTCAGAGCTTTCTAAATGTAAGTCCATGTTTCAATATATTCTTTACCAGATTCAGCATGTTGTACATGTATATAAATGTAAATATTCTCATTGCACTGCCTTCGTATATAGGGCGTCAACGTTTCATCATCATTGGAAGGGGGTGTCTGTACGTTTACGAGGATGAACAAGGAAGAGCCCCCATACAGTCCGCGTCCCTCAAGGGATACAGCAAGTAGGCAATAATCTAAAGCTATGATGTATCACAAAATATGTACACTTACCAAGTTTTTACGCAAGTATACATTGATGTGCAACTGATCTTTTAAGTTAACAATTCAACATTAAAAGATGTTGTAGGCTGAGCTTTTGAGAACA
>CAJDSM010057102.1:1355-3855 GCA_903981925.1 Ostrea lurida | reverse complement strand
TGTAAAATTACCCGTAAATTGAGATGATTTTTACATTATGATGTTTCCAAGACTTTCAATGTCACACCTGCAAATTTTAAATGTTCAAAGTATCGAAATAGCAGAGAAATCGAGGTTTAAATCTATTTAGACAGTTTCGTCATTGTTCGAAAAAATGATGTTTTCGGAAAAAGTGGAGCAGAGATAAACTTTTGTGTAGATATAGGAAAAACATCCACAGAGACCCATGCATTCTGTAAAGAGTCGGGTAAGCATTGTAATGTGAGCCGTTTATTAGTGTTTAAGTGAAATAGAAGATTTTTGGACGGAAGGGACAGGTTTCCAGGATGGCATGCGTGAAGGAAGATCATCTTTCTGAGATTGCAGTGCTGCGAAAAATGAAATCCGTGACGTGCTTGACAGTGATCGGCGACTAACAGTTCGTGCAAATGATTTCAAAGACTACGGTACATTAAATTTTATCTCATGATCTATATATGAGTTACGTATGAAAGCAGAACAGTTTGTGCACATTTTGGTGACTGGTTAAAGCGACATAAGGTATGTGTGTGTTGAGTTTAACGATGACAACGTTGAGAAAAGATAACTATCTTTAGCGTTTGACGTTGGATAACGTCAAAGATTTTCATTTTAGTGTTCCGGGTATGAGTTTGTGACATATTTTATCAATGATTGTCAGTTACTATGTGTGCTTTTTAATGAAAATTCGCATATTAATGAAATAGAACATGAATTTAACGAAATTAATAGTTTCATATATTTTATCAATGATTGTCAGTTTTTATCAAGGTTGTCCACAAACTTTACGGACAACCATCGTACATTTGTAATATAAATATAGAAACAAAAACTTCGCTCAGATCATGAAAACTGTACCCTTAAGCTTGGAGTAATTATATCCCCGCTCCAAGAAGGGGAGGGGTATATTGTTTTACCCCTGTCCATCGTCCGAACAAACATTTTCGGTCGCACTTTTCTCTGAACGGCATATCACAGCCACTTGATATCTTGTTTATATCTTCAGCTTAGGGGTCCCATACTGCGCTTAATTCAAGACCTTTCACTTTGCTCAACTTCCTGTTAACTGCTTAGTCATAATTTCGTCGAAAAAATATTTTCGTCGCACTTTTCATCTGAATATGCTATCAACCACTTGATATTTGGTGTATTACTTCTTGTGGGGGTATAATTGGCGTACGAATTCAAGACCTTTCACCTGTCAACTTCCTGTTTAATGGGAAATCAATATTTTCGTCGCATTTTTCTTTGAAACTGCATATCACAGCCACTTGATATTTGGTATATCACTTCATCTAAGGGTCCCATACTGCACTTTCCGAATTTAGACCTTTCACTTGTCAACTTCCTGTTGACTGGCTTAGTCAGTATTTCCGTCCGTCCGAAACAAATATTTTCGTCGCACTTTTATCTGAAACTGCATATCACAACCACCTGATATTTGGTGTATCACTTCATATAGGGGTTCCATACCCAGACCTTTTGCTTGTCAACTTCCTATTAACCGACTTGGTCAATATTATTTTATGTTTAATGTGGAATCAATATTTTCGGTGTACTTTTCTCTGAAACTGCATATCACAGCCACTTGATATTTGGTATATCACTTCATCTAAGGGTTCATATCGCACTTACCGAATTCAGACCATTTGCTTGTCATCTTTCTGTTAACCAATTTAGTTAATATTTTTTTCTTTTGGAAATGAATATTTTCGTCCTACTTTTCTCGGAAACTGCACATCACAGCCACTGGATATTTGTTAAATCAATTCATCTAGGGGTCCCATACTGCGTTTACCGNCACAAAGTCTGTACAGATTGTAGGAATGCGGTAAATCGAGTAACACCNAACTTAAGTCAATATTTTTGAGTATTGATATGGAATTTTTTTTTTTAGTCTTTTTGTGAAATAGATATTTTTGTCGCACTTTCCCCTGCAACTGCATATCACAACCACATGATATTTACCTGAGCAAAATTCACTTTAGAGCGGGGGTATCCTCAGTGAGCAGTAGCTCACAGAATCCTTGTTCATTACATTTCTGATCACCTATCTAGGAAAATTGATTTCCGTCTCTTTCCATAATATACATGTACATGCAATTTTCAAAGACAGCTCGGAAAATACCTTGATAAAAATATATCTTATATACATTTGAACCATTACTTACATGTATTTGAAAAAGTCCAACGTTTCAACCTGCGCTTTGAATTCATTCATGTTCATTATCTTGAACAAATTTTGCATCTTGTAAAAGTTGGTGAACAAATGTTTGAGAAAATAAAATCTAGAAGAAATATATTTAAGTCCAAAATAATTATGTATGTTCAACACTGCTGAGGGTTTATAAGGCATTGTATAATCACGGTATTTAATCAGTACCAGCAACGATGATGTTCAGAGCAGTATGAATAGCAGATCAATTTGTGTCGAAGGGAATAATTCATAAGTGAGAACCAAATATCTGGTGTGTCCAGGGGT
>CAJDSM010057098.1:0-10121 GCA_903981925.1 Ostrea lurida | reverse complement strand
AATTTTCTTCAACTTGACAGTGTGAATTTATCTTTCCCTATTGCAAGGTATCAAGGTAAAATGCCAATACATCGCAACATAAAGAATGTAGTACAAGTAATTTGCATGTGCCAGATACTCGTTTAAAGTCATCATTTCGCAAATTCTACAGCGGTCGCGCTATAATGACTCTTGTTTGCAATTACAAATTTCACTAAATCATTGTTGACTGATTTGTTTCATACCCTTTGTTAAAGCCCGTCATTTCCGTACGAGTTGACGACGGGTAACCCCGTTTACTTTTTTTCGACTACGGGCTTACGGCGGTGTGATCGGTCAAGCAGAGGATGCTTACTCCTCCATGGCATCTGATCCCGCCTTCGCTTTTGCGCAGGTCCGTGTTGCCCTACACACGATTTGTAGATATTGTTTTTGGACTATGATTACGTTTAAACATTGTTTACTTCGCCAATTTATATACTTCTACTTTTCAATGGCATTGTAATGACACTGAATAGTCCTTATATATCGTATTTCTGGGTTTCAGTTTGAAATATGATCCCTGATATGTCTGAGGCCTGTGTTTGGTGTATTATCTAATTTGTTTGCATTTCTTGAAAATATGTTTTTCTTTCTATTTTTGAAGTGCGTTCCTTGGCCAGATCCGTTGAAGGTAAGTTGTAATATTACACATGGAAACGTGAAATGAATTTCACGTTAGCATTTTACAAGAATCACAAACGGATAGAGTGAAAACCGATTCAGGTGAAAACTACATAAAAAAAAAAATCAAATTCACACTTGCACACATTCCAAGTTATATCCAATTTTAAACTTAGCTTAGATTTCAGTGGTGTACTGAATGATGTAAAGCACTGAAATTTATATAATCCTTTACAATGTAATTAACATTGAGTATATATTTACTTTAGCTTTAATCACTAAACGAGTTATAATGTATATTTCCTTATTTTGTCTATGCAATAAAAAAAAACTCCGGATAATTATCAATAATTTGGTTTAATGCTGTCTGATGTGTGCAAACGTTCTTTACACATTTATTCTGACTATGGATTACTCCGTTTACCAGATTAGATACATGACTCACGGCGGATGTGATCGATTGACAGAAATGTTTACTTCTCCTCGGCACATGATTCCACTTCTGGCTCAATGAACTCTAATTTTAAATGAATGTCGATGATATTCACCTTTTCATTTTTCCATTATAATGTTACATTGGATCAGTACGTTTAATCATTAACATAATGTTACGCGTGTGGATCCGGGTTCTAAAGAATAGGTCCCCAGCATCCCCTTGCGTGTCGTAAGAGGCGCATCATCATTTCGCAAATTCTCGGTTCGCGCTATACATGACCTTTGTTGCAATTACAAATTATCACTAAATCATATGTTGACTGATTTGTTTCATACCCTTTTGTTAGAACCGTCATTTCCGTACTAATTTGACGACGGGTAACCCCGTTTACTTTTTTTCGACTACGGGCTTACGGCGGGTGTGATCGGTCAGCAGAGGTGCTTACTCCTCCATGGCATCTGATCCCGCCTTCGCTTTTGCGCAGTCCGTGTTGCCCTACACACGATTTTGTAGATATTGTTTTGGACTATGATTACGTTTAACACATTGTTTACTTCGCCAATTTATATACTTCTACTTTTCAATGGCATTGTAATGACACTGAATAGTCCTTATATACTCGTATTTCTGGGGTTTCAGTTTGAAATATGATCCCTGATATGTCTGAGGCCTGTGTTTGTGTGATTATCTAATTTGTTTGCATTTCTTGAAAATATGTTTTTCTTTCTATTTTTGAAGTGCGTTCCTTGGCCAGATCCGTTGAAGGTAAGTTGTAATATTACACATGGAAACGTGAAATGAATTTCACGTTAGCATTTTACAAGAATCACAAACGGATAGAGTGAAAACCGATTCAGGTGAAAACTACATAAAAAAAAAATTCAAATTCACACTTGCACACATTCCAAGTTATATCCAATTTTAAAACTTAGCTTAGATTTCAGTGGTGTACTGAATGAGTAAAGCACTGAAATTTATATCCTTTACAATGTAATTAACATTTGAGTATATATTTACTTTAGCTTTAATCACTAAACGAGTTATATGTTATATTTCCCTTTATTTGTCTATGCAATAAAAAAAAACTCCGGATAATTATCAATAATTTGGTTTAATGCTGTCTGATGTGTGCAAACGTTCTTTACACATTTATTCTGACTATGGATTACTCCGTTTACCAGATTATGATACATGACTCACGGCGGATGTGATCGATTGACAGAAATGTTTACTTCTCCTCGGCACATGATTCCACTTCTGGCTCAATGAACTCTAAATTTTAAATAATGTCGATGATATTCACCTTTTCATTTTTCCATTATAATGTTACATTGGATCAGTACGTTTAATCATTAACATAATGTACGCGTGTGGATCCGGGTTCTAAAGAATAGGTCCCCAGCATCCCCTTGCGTGTCGTAAGAGGCGACTATATGGGGCGGTAATTCGGATGAGACCGGAAAAACCGAGGCTCCGTGTCACAGCAAGTGTGACACGATAAAGATCCCTCCCTGCTCAATGGTTTCGAGTGCCAAACACATTTGCAACCCTTCACCGGCAATGGTGTCGTCTCCATATGGGTGAAATATTATCGAGTGGGACGCAAAACCATAAATAATCAATCAATAAATTATTGAAATAATCTTATTTGCAAGTACAATTTGCAATAGGATATAATGGTATTGGACGTATTTCTTGCCATTATTGGACCATTCTCTATCTGATGATTCTGATTGCGGATCAGTTGTTATACAACATAATATAAGAGTCACGGCGTATTTGACCGGTCAACAGGGGGTGATTATCTCTCCCAGGAATCTAATTCTGCTTGTGATATTTCCGAAAGTGCTACAATGCTCTATTTCCAATTTTGTATTTTTATCGTATTTAATAGGTTGGCCACAACTCATTATCCTTGCTCTGTCATAACATTGTCTACTTACTTGATATTTTCCGATGCGCCGGTACGATATGACAAGTTTTTTTGACGAGGAACAATCCGAGAAACAATTATATAAGGTGTTTTTTAATGTGCGGACACAGTATTGTTACGTGATCTGCCTGTTAAGAAAACTTCGAAAAATATATGAAAGATCAGTGTTTCATAAACGTGTACAGCATGTGCAAGGATTCTAACAGTACTGTTGAAATACATCCGAGTCTTACTAATTAAATCGGAGTCTTACTAATTAGATCAATACTTCAGACCTGAGGTAGTGTTATGCATTTTCATTTGAAATAAAGTTTCTGATTTCCTTCCTTTGCTGAGGGCAGATTTCAAAGATAATGCAATTAACATGCATTTATTGAATTTAATTTTTTTAGCATGCCCATATGAACAAAATATCTAGAACATGAAATTCATTCCAGGAAAGACACTACCTTTGAAACAATTACTATCAATATAAAAAAGAACTTTGACTTGGAGACTTTTAAAAATATGCATGCAAACTAGCGAAAAGTAACAAACGTGATTTGCAGTGTGTATACGTCTGTATATTTAGTACAAAAAGGCGAAGTTAACATTGTGTCAAACGTAATCATAATCCAAAAAAGCATATACAAAATCGAGTGTAGGGCAACACGGACCTCCGACAAAAGCGAAGGTAGGATCAGGTGCCCTGGAGGAGTAAGCATCCTCTGCTGACCGGTCACACCCGCCATGAGCCCTAAGTCGAAATAAAGTAAACGGAATTGCTCGTAGTCAAATCTAGTAGGAAAATGACAGTCTGTAGATTTAGTGTTATTATAGTCACTGTGATATTTTCCTCAAATCTGAACATTTATATATCTTTAAGTACACATATCTTATTTTCATTTCTCCGGGTCGTTCCAAAATTTGACAGTTTGATACCTCAATGAGGGAGGAGGTACTATAAAATAATTATGGAATATGTACATGTATGTAGGCGGATCAAGATGATGCAATGGATAAATACAGATTTAAAATATCAAACCCAAAAGCACCCGATACCTATAAGTGTCGGATCTACATAGATACAATGTCAAATGCAAAAGAGACATAAAGCAATGATAAGATCAAATGACATGCACAATTCGATAGATCCCAGGGAAGATCAATCCCATTCTCAGGATCAAAAAAAAAATATCATAAAAATAAAAATGGCCGGTCTAATACTGACCCCTGAGTGGACCAGAGGAGGAATCAGTAAGCATCCATGTCTACTGGTCAAACCCGTCGTGGGCCCAATAAGGTAATTTTTCAGTTGTCGCTGAGAACTGTTCCGTTCAAACCATTTAACGTTCATTTACAAACAAAACTTTTCGTTCCCAAATCACTCACAGTTTTTTAATCGTTCCAATGGTGTTATAATACGCTTCAGTGTATGTGTTTTGCAATTTTATTTTTATCAAATTACATTTTTTATTCCACAATTTTTTTATTAGGGCGTTCTAAAACCAAAAAGCTTGTGAAAGGTAAGTGGAAATATTACTGATTTCTCGTAAGAATGTACATATTGAAAAGGCGATTTGTTAAATATGTTTAATTTTATGTTCGTGTTATCCAGAACCATCAGATAAAATGACACGACAAAAGCTAACAGATTTCGAAACCAGACGTATAGTTCTCATCGGAGTCCCTGGGAGTGGGAAGAGTTCTCTTGGGAATACATTATTAAGAGATAGAAAGGCTTTTAAAAGTAGCTGTGCATTTAATCCAGTAACACATTCTGTGCAGTGTGGTATGGGAGAGTGGAATGGCAAAAGTATATTTATATTCGATACACCTGGTATCAATCGGAATTCCGGAGAAGACGTCAAGCAAATGGAAACCATCAGTAAGGCTTTCTGGTCTTTGAGCCCAGGATTTCATGCTATAGCGTTTGTACTAGGTATTGGGAGAATGTCTACAGATACTATATCCCTTTTAGAAGATTTGCAAAAACTATTTGGCAAAGACTGTATGAAGTTTATTTTCTTCGTGTTTACTAGAATTGACGAAATTGATGAAGGGAAGGATCTTGAACAACTTATAAGCGAAGCTGATGAGAAATTTAAAGCGATATTTGACAATAATCAATACATCGGCATCAATAATAAAGAGAAGGAACCTCAAAAAGACGATCAAATATCACGCTTTTTTGCCTGTGTAGAAGATATATACAAGAAAAACGAATTCAAATGTTACACTAATGAATGTTTTCAAGAAGCGTATTCACTTCTGAAGAAAAAAGCGAAAACGTTAAAAAAATCGGAAGATCAAATACGAATGGATGCGCCTACAGAGGAACATAACAATAATATGTCGAAGAGACGATTTTGCGTCATCTTGTAGCGACCAAGCTAATGCGGTATTTGGAATGAAGGGAATACTGACAATTTTTGTTTAACCTTTGCACACAAAAACAAGATTGAAAAATCCAATAAATAATGTGATAAAATACTACCGATTGGCATTATCAGTACAAGCTGATATCACATGGTGTGCTCAGCACTTCTTGCTTTCATAATACATACCAAAATACAAAATATTGTTTTGTATATCGTTTAATGTACCGTTCGATGTTTTATAATCACAGTTTTTTTGTGATTGGCCAACACTGTTGACCATGAGTGACGCCTAATGTCGTATCGTGACACGGGTCTCTATTACACGGAATCGTAGGAGTTTTATTTACTTTCACTTCTAATATTTTTCAAGTGAAAAAGTACACCAATATCTTCTGTTTGACGAATGTTGATATGAAATCTTAAATGCCTACACAATCTCATTTTATCCGCCATATTTCTTCAGATAATCAATTTTACGCTACACGAACATAACGCAAAGTAAACTGGTATACTCATGACTGGCTTTTCTCATGTGCAACAAGTAAGCACTGTTGTGTAACGGGTAGTATAACAGCATAGGGTTACAATTGAGCATCTGTCATTACCATAGGGATTTCTTTGGACTCAAGATACTAAGAAGCGGTTTTTGGTCCGTTACAAGTCGAGATTGGCGAGAATTAAATTTCGTTATAACCTAGTAGATAACCAGAACTTTTTTGGCGATTTGCGAAAAAGCTTTCTTTGCCTGATACAACGCTTTATATGTGAATGTAATTGGTGTTTCCGTTCCATCCGGGAAAACATGCGATAACACAGAACCTATCCCATATGGTGAAACATCAGCGGTTTACTTCAAAGGAAGTTTTGGGTCAAATCAAGTCCTTTAGGTCTTGGAAATATTTCTCTCTCTTTGAATTCCAAGTCTACTTGACTCCTTTGTTCAGAAGTTCATGCAAAGGTCCCGCTACACTAGATGAATTGTCAATAAATCGGTGGTAGTAGTTTACGTTACCTAAAATGATCCAAGCTGCAAAATGTTTTATGTGCGTGGAGCTTCTTTTACAGCTTTGACTTCCTCAGGTGATTTATGTTGTCCTGTAGTATGAACTTCATGTTGTACACAGCTAACTTTGCCCTCAAAGAATTCTCATTTCTGAAGGTTGACACGTAGTCCATATGATAGAAGACGACCCATTACAAGTTTGAAATTGTGCAGATGTTCCTCATCATAGCGGCCAATAACCGACCCTGGGTGAAAACAAAGAAGGTCATTTAGTGACGCTGAATTACTAGTAACTGAGCGTGAGGTTTTCACTTCTTGTCAGTTGAGCCGTAGCCTTCCAAGCCAGTTTCTTCTGAATAAAGCCAGCCAATTATGTGGAATAACACATAGGTCAAGACTGGCTGATTGAGCCTTGAAGTTAACATTAACCTTTATCTTACCCAAGGGTGGAATTGTATCCCCAGTATATGCACACAGTATTTCACTTGATATTTCTAGTGGAATCAATCTAAAGTTTGCACACTAGTCACTCCTTGAAACTACAGATACTGCTCTCCCTTTGTCTACTTAACTTCCATCTTTATGACTTTACCTTCAACCACAGGATGTACTGTTCTAGGTAGTTCATGCCGTGGTTTCATGTGAAACGTATTCGTTATGTGTAGAAGCGATTCTCCATTGTTTTTACTGTGGTGCGATTATTCCTCACTATTATCTATAGTGTAAGACTGTGCTACACCCCTTGTGTTTTTAGGTCAAGCGTTTTGCGATTGGTCTTCGTCCGTCGTCGCGTGTCGTCCGTTAACAATTGAACATTTTTAACTTCTTGATAACAATCAGTCCAATTCTTTTCAAATTTAATATGAAGCATCTTTTGGATAAGGGGCACATAAATGGTAAAGGAGTAGGCCCACGAAGGGTGGAAATCTGCCATGTAAAAGTAAAAATAAAATTTCAAGAAATCAGTTTCTGCGAAAAATGATAGCCCATGTATGATAGTTTATCAGGTAGGTAAACGTTTTGGATTTTTACACTGGTTAATCTAATGTTTAATGCCTCAAACATCATGGATTATCATAAAATGCAAAAATTTGCTTAAAATCACTACATTTTTGTGGTAAAAATGAAAAATTGTTATAGAGCACAGGCTTGAACCAAGAAGATGTTATAAGAATTTGAACCTTTCTGATATTTAAACTTACAAAAAATAAAATTGGTTCTTAGTAATTTGGTTCATAGTATTTATATGTAAACGTTTAAAAAATAAATGAATATATGAAATGAGCATGGAGCATTTTATCATAATTATACCCTACTGCAAGAAGTTGCGGGGTATACTGAAAGTGGGTTGTCTGTCCACCCGTCTGTCAACAGAATGGTTCCCAGATCTTTAGTAAAGGCAAAGATGACGAACAGTGATCATCTCGTAAGTCCCAAATAGAATACAAAAACAAGAGTTGGACAAACACGGACCCCTGGACACACCAGAGGTGGGATCAGGTATCTAAGAGGAGTAAGTATCCCCTGCTGACCGGTCACACCCGCAGTGAGACCATAGTATTGATTAGGTAAACGAAGCAATCCGTAGTCAAACCAGTATGTGAAAAAAGGCTTAACAATGGCTATGAGACACTATTTAACTCAATGGTAGGATACGCTGGTAAACTAAATTGTTATATCGACCATAGAATTTACAAAATGCTGCCTTTAAACGTAATTGTTGAAACCCCTGCAACAACAACTTGTTTGTAAGTAGCCTGCCTCAATTCAACAACAGATCATACGCAGATCAAGCTCTTGCGTAACGAATAAGTTGGGAGACATACAGGTGATGATGGAATATTGCTATATAAATATGGAAAGTTGCCGATGGGGAAGCTGAAATCGTCCCGCTTGTCATAAAGTTGAGTAGTTTGTTTGCCGTTAATGTCAATGTGTTAGCCTTTCCATCTAGTATCATCATAACATGCGGGACAAAGATGTTCCCTATTGAATTCGGGTGTTGAAAGATCAAATGTCAAGCACACTGATCATCGAATTAGGAAAATTGTTTCTGGACTGAAGAGCATTATCCATTCTACCTAGAGTCACCATATCATACATATGGACTACTCATGGGACGTATATGTTCCCTTTTGAATTTGGGGTCAAAACGTCAAAGGTCAAGTGCACTGGACATCAAAGTAACAATATGGTTTCCGGGTTCTAGAGAATTACTAATCTAGAGTCATCATAACATATAAAATGGGAAGTACAAAGTATCAAACGTAATCATAGTCCAACAAAACACTACAAAATCGAGTGTAGGGCAACACGGACCTTCGACAAAAGCGAAGGCAGGATCAGGTGCATTGAGGAGTAAGCATCCTCTGCTGACCGGTCACACCCGCCGTGAGCCTGTATCAAACAAAGTAACGGGTTACCCGTCGTCAAATCTAGTATGAAAATGATAGTCTAACAAAGGGTATGAACAAATCAGTCAACATATGATTTAGTGATAATTTGTAATCGCAAACAAGGTCATTATAGCGACCGTAGAATTTGCGAAATGATGACTTAAACGAGATTTGTTATAACCCTGCAACATCAACTTTTTGGTTAGTAGTTGGCCTCGCTTTAAAAAATCATCATACGCATGGCATGCCCTTGCGTATCGAATCAACTGAGAGACTCTACTGAGTTACGATATGTTCTCTATCGAATTTAGGGTCAAAAGTTCAAAGGCAAGCTCACTGGACATTAAAGCGGCAATATGGCTTTCATTTAAAATTCTTGAACGGTTAAACAACACCCTTTTTGAGATTGAAATGATAATCTTTTTATGTGTATGGATAAGAATCATATGCATATTTTGAAAGATTATAACATGTAAACATGTGAAAATAGGACTTAGAGAATTAGAAATGCAAATATGAGACTTTCTGTGTGGGCTATAATACTTAGGTGACAGTTAAGGCCTATGGGCCTCTTGTCGCATACAATATCCCATTTGTCCCACTTTCCGACAAAATGTACAAATGTTATTCACATTTTTACACTGTTTTGCTGAACGGTCACCACGATAACGGTCATGTAGGTTGTAGTGCACTATGTTTCACAGTAGGTTTCGTGTTCAATGCACTATTAGAACAGTTACTGCCGTTTCCTTAGCAACGGAAAGGTTGACTGGTTTTTTTGTCAGATCAAGATCGGTCTCGAAAAGTAGTCCATTTTATATAGCCTACAACTAGTCTACCACGCAAAGTATCAATCAAGCTGACAATGTATTGATAAGTTACATAGGTCTGCAATGAATGATAGGACATATTCTCCAGGACTTTGTTCATGCTTATGAAAACAAAACTTCTCAGCTAGCACAGACGGTTTGGGGCTAAGGTGATCCCGTAATGCTTTCAGGGGATCATTTATAGTTTTGTCCGTATCTGTATGTATACCTTTGGGCCAATCAAGGTAATTATCAAAAGAACTTGGTGATATGTGACAATGTCGTTTGGAAGAATAAATGCCTGCAGAATCTCTCCGTAAGATTCTCACGAATCACCAGAATTATACATGTCGAACTGTTTGAGTTTGCCTATGTGTGGCATTGTAAACAAAATGTAGGTACTTGCACCTCGTCGTCGTCTGTTATATAGCTTTAAAAAGTCCTCATACATGCTCATAAACACCATAAACAGGTGATAGTGGTACATTACTACATAAAAAGTAAAGCTGAGAATTGCAAAGTCATCACGTTTATCATATAAT
>CAJDSM010057097.1:1987-27648 GCA_903981925.1 Ostrea lurida | reverse complement strand
ACAACAGAACAACACAAATATACAACAACTGGCTCATCTGTACTGTTCAATTCACTGCATGCCTACAACAGGACAACACAAATAAACAACTACTGTCTGATTCACTACCTACAACAGGACAACACAAATATACCATATCTGGGAAAAGATGGAGCAGGTAGATCAGGAATTTAGATTTACGTACTATAGAATGGACACAATTCAAGCACTGCAGTACCTCCCAGCGATATCTGAAACTGCTGAGTGCATTTGCAGTACAAATGTATTTCATTTCAAAACATATCAACTTTTTCTAAAGGAAATTGATTACCCTAAACTTGAGCACCTCAGCCTGGTCCTGGAATTGGTCTTTTTTTCAGTACTTAAAATACCGGTAATTCTTATAACATATAATATATATATACCTGGACATCACAGTATACTTGGATATAGTTTGTTACAATACTGCAAGAAAAATAATTTGGCCAAACAAAATATTGAATGATATGGAAAAGCATGCGCATCCTGGTGCCTTACTTGATATGATATAGAGTTATAATAGCTCAGTTTACCAATCAACAGTACTAGATCAGTAAATTGTATGTAAATGTATTTCAAAATTATTACTGTAATGGGACAGGGATGGTGACTTATAATGGCACAACTGTGAACTGATTCATGGTCACTAGATCTAACATCAGGAATCTTATCGCAAGACGAAAAGAACCGGCTCGGTCTGGGTAGTATTCATCTCTGTCTACCTTACAATCGCACTGATCCCAAAACTCTTAAATGTCTGTGTTTTTACCTCTCCAGTATGGACATATTAATGACATGTTGTTTACATGTCTTTGCTCTGCAGCTCCAATTCTGCACTAATCTAGCTTTACTGTGATCGATCTGGCTTCGAGGTTATAAAACTATTTTAGCACGTTTTTGTACTCAAACTCTAAGTCACTGTGCTCTAATTCATTATTAAACTTTGATAAAAAATCATTCTTCTAGTCAAATGGAGTACATGCTCAAGACTTTTTTTTTTAGTATGCTTTGGAGCTTGCTCAGAAAAATGAATATATATCAGCACAGAGTACGAGTTTGAGTACAATAAAAGTTTTATAACCTCCAGGTCTGCAGAATATCAAGAATTCGTTGTCCAAAAATTTAGAATTATATACAGGTGACTCAAGATGGCTCAAACTTCAATTTCTAAAAGTTCTTGATCTCTCAAGGGCAAAAAAATTCAGTTGTCCAAATAAAATACTTTGTTGTCCAACAATTATTTTGCTCTAATACAGGTGACTCCTCAATGACTCAAAACTTTTGATCACTCTAGAATTTCTTATTCTCTCAAAGTCATGGTCCTGAACTGTTTTCACTTGCCTGTGGCAATCGGACAACCATTAATGTCAAGATCCTGTAATCCTAGATAGGATCAATGCTATAGAACTTTCTGAACCAATGACTTGCTTAAAATGATGGCTGTTTGATTATGTCATATTCAGCTACTCATCAAGATATCTCTTACTTCATTCAACAATGCATTTTCCTTGATACGTGGGTTGTCCCAAAAATTCATAGACATTGTTCATAACTTTTGTAAAAACTTCCTGAAACACAAACTTGATCATTATTTTAATTTCTAAATGAATAGCTTTCATAGTAACAGAATTATGACAATATAACAGAATGCCAATGAGGCCAGCAGAACACATTCTAAAATCCATGATAATGTACAGTAGAACCTTGTTTATGCAGACACTTTGGATCCCAATCAAATTATCTTGATAAGTGAAGCGTCCTGATATCTGAATTGCCTGAATTTCTGCTACACATGTATATGGCCTTTCATATCAGAATGCTTCATTAGATTTATATGTTTTAGCATACTGAATACTATGATATGCATAACTACATTGAGATAAATAAACACTACAAAATCTAGAGCATTGCAACTTTTTGAGCATGGGAGGACTACAATTAGGAGTTCACTGTTCACTGGCTAATTGATAATTGCCCAAGCTAATATCTAATGACTGACCTCCCCTTCCACCCCACCCCCCAAGTTAATTAAATTAAGCAGTTATATTAGGTTTAATTAATTTAGTTCACTGAAATGTTAAGAAATATTTCATTGAAACTAACAATACACAAGGGAGTATATATAATCAAGGGGGGGGGGGGGGGGAACATGTGAAAGAATCAGTGACCAGTTATGAAGGATGGAAAAACATATAATAATATTTATAAGTTTTTTTAAACTTAGTGCCTTCATCAAAAAGTTCCACAATGCTTTTCACAAGAGCTAGCCCTTCACCGGCAATGGTGTCGTCTCCAAATGAGTGAAATATTCTCGAGAGGGATGTAAAACAGTAAATAATCAATTAATCCACAAGAGCTTTGAAGTCACATGGACAAGCTATCAGTACTTACTCACTCTTCTCTTGATTTGAAAGCTAATAGTAGGGGTCTATTTTATACTACCCCTAATGTATTTTCTTAGGGGTGGTATGGTATAGACCCCTGACAAATAATTATAATAGATGCACATATATGCTAAACATCCCAAGTGAAATCATATTAGTACAAGTATAAAATGATTGTGGTTTTATGATGTCATCAAATTACAGATTTAAGCTAACAACATAATGATCTACATGTATATAATATGCATATATTGAGAGAACAACTGTTATGAAACTCCCAAGACAGGTCTATAAATAGCATTAATTGATGTTACAGCTCTAATTGTATATATATTTTGCTGATATCTTTTGATATGGATTATGGCGACATAGTAGTGAAATTCAAAACATGTCAGAGAAGTTGAAATCTCATTCACACATAACTGGACGGGTCCAAATTTCAGCAGAGGCATGAGCGTCTTTGTTGTTCTACGTCCCACTGGAGAATATTTCACTCATACTGAGACATCACCAGTGAAGGGCTGCAAAATTTAGGCCTGTGCCCGGCACTCAAGGTCTTTGAGCAGGGAAAGATTTTTATTTTGCCACACCTGCTGCAACACAGACTCAGTTTTTGTGGTCTCATCCGAAGGACTGCCCCATTTAGTCACCTATTATGACAAGCATGGGGTACTGGGGACCTATTCAAGCCCAAATCCCCACGGAGGTTTTGAGAAAGAAAAATCATGATGTTAATAGATTGATTGATTGTTTGTTTTATGTCTCATCAAGTATTTTTCACTCATATTGAGACGTCACCAGTTGTAGGCGAAGTACCACAAATTTAGACCTTTGCTTAGTGCTCAGGAGGGCCGCAGCAGTGAGGGTTCTATAGCATGCCACCGTGACAAGGGACCTATATTTTTAAGGTCATATCCAAAAGACCCAAGATTCTCGCTTCTAAATGCCAAGTGTTTGGCAAAGGAGCAATCACTACCTATTTTCACATCTTGGGTTTGACGCGACCATGCCATGAGCAAGGCTCGAACTCCAAATCTCCTGGTTGCGAAGCAAACGCTCTAACCATTGAGCTACCGCGACCGGTGATGATGTTATTAGAAATGCAAATGATGTTTGCTTTTGACTTGTACACAGATGCTTCAACTATTTTCTTGATGTTTTGTGATTAAAATGTATTTTTGAATTTAAGATAATGAAATATCGCGATTTACCACATCAAGAAAATAAATTATCAGGCAGCACAACATCAACATCATCCTGAGCATCAGCTAGAGAAACTGAATTATTAACCATGTATATGACCTTTTGGGACAACCCTGCTATGATGATACAATAAAGATACAGGAAAAATTAAATCAAATATAACAGGGCTAAATGTGAACAATGCATGCACACTAGTTACCAGTCTTCAAGCCTCCAGATAATATCTGGCATAGGGAAAATTACCAAAGACTGAATTATAATCATGACCATCTTGTCTTGAGTAATAATCAATCCTGTGTTCCTTACTAATTTACATGTACATTATCCTCCATTCACTAAATGTAAATTGAAGTTGGTGTGGGCCAGTAAAATTTATAATTAGCTTGGAAGTTCACTGGAATCAAATATGAAAGATTAGTGCAGCAAACTACATTATGTATAATTTAAAGCTCTCCATGTTTTTAAATGATACATAGTGTTGATATACAATGTCTAACTTACAGAGCAAATAACAATATTATGACAGTAACAATTTTTTTCTTAGAAAAGACCATGATCATCAATTGCAGTAATTAATTACCAAAATTAAAAAAATAAATGCATAAAAAACGAAAAATAATCTGCTAACAATATAATGTGAAAACATTCTCATTCCATAAAACCTAATCCGAGATTCCTCTGACTCTAAACCCCCGCTTTTTATATTGTGACATGTGTGGGGGAGAGTCAGAGCGCACTCCATATTGAAAAGTGGGAATTCAACGACACCAGCTGGTGTCGCTGCTCTGCCTACCTTTACAACTTTATTTCCCAGATCTATCTTCCAGGACGCGAGGATTAAGTCATCGGATGATTATTCTGCAAATAAATCATATTTAATACGATGCTATCACCGTTTAAACGACCTAAACACGACAAATCAAGCCTCAGTTCGAATTAGGTCGCTTCCTCGCCATTCGATTTCTTTGCGCACTGACGTCAGCACATAAACACACAAAATTCCAGTTTAAACGGCTATAGCATCGTATTAATAATAATTTACTTGCAGAAAATCATCCGATGACTTAATCCTCGCATCCTGGAAGATAGATCCTGGAAATAAAGTTGTAAAAGGTAGGCAGAGCAGCGACACCAACTGGTGTCGCTTGAATTCCCACTTTTCAATATGGAGTGCGCTCTGACTCTCCCCCGCACATGTCACAATATAAAGGCGGGGGGTTAGAGTCAGAGGAATCTCGGATTATATAAAACCATGCTTGAAAATGTTTCGCAATGACAAAATCATTAACACTGACAAAAAGATATGCCACACACCTGCAGCTAGCTGCAATAGTGTGGGACCCTCTCTGACTAGGAGAACTTTCCATTAATGCAATTGAACCCCCCCCCCCCCCCCATTTTCACTGCACAGATCGAGATACGACGGAAAAAGGAGCAAGTGCAGATATCTACTTTTCATTAGACTGCAGTAGAATTACACCAAATAAAAACTTCTTAATCAATAAAGTATACCAGCAAACTTTGTATCTGACTTGTGGATGTGCACATTTGTGGGCACCATGCAAAAAGCCTGCATGGCTCTATATATTGTCTGTGTACAACTTGTCATGTATATATTTGTATATTAAAGGGAACAATCAAATAATCAACAAAAATTCTTTCTTTTTTTATGTAATACATTCGCACTATAAGTTACGAACGATTTTGAAAACCTAAGACAAGTGGTAATTTTTATTGCTAAAGTATCACACCAGCCCTGCTATAACTGCACACATGCAAGATCAGGTTATGGACACATGCAAGTACTTGATCTGCCACTGCACACTGCTCTGCACCCTCTTACATTACAAAATATATGTGTGCAACTAAATGATACAGAAAAAAGGTGCTCAAGAAGACATTTCAATCAGATCATGCAACTAAGCAACTGTAAACAAACCAGAGTCGCCTTTCTTGTCCGCCATGTTCCCAAGATTCAATGGTAAATTATACACAGGTCAAAGTTCAAAAATAAAACCCGTAGACTCGTGTGCTTATATTGTGTACATTATTCAAAAGTAGGGGTTAAATATATGTCAAAACAAAATATTCAAAATTCTGCATTTTTATACTGAACTAATCACAAAATTACAATGTTTCATTAATAAAAACATAGAGAACGTGTATTTTTTTTTATTCAAAGCATGGGTTGAATGGATCGCCTAATTTACATAAATGAATCCGACAGAAGAAATAGTTTTTATTTATTTCATAAACTATCTTTTGAATAATGATGTTTAACCACTAAATTCCCATTTAGTAATATAAGTTATAATTACATTGCTAAAACCTTTGATATAAGAAAGATGATTTCAAATATATGATAATTATTCTGTGACGTATAGGTTAATTAACTATATATTCCTGCCTTTATTTTTCTTCATCATTAATAGTAGATTCAGTTTGTGAGGAAGCAGCGTTGGTAAATTCCTTTAAATATATTTATTTCATTTGATCATTATTTTGTAATAAGTTAGATTCTGTCTCCGGAGGAAACTCAAACGTGCAGGAATAAATCGTTTTACACCAAACTTCGCCATTTTTATGAAGAGTCGCGCTGTTCAACATCATCAACATTGATCTTGATGGATTTTGTGCGAGCCATGTTTTAGTGGTGTTCTTGTGGATTTTATTTGAATTTGGAGAAAAAATAATTGAGGTAAGAAATCCAAGAAGTAGATTAGTTTGAAAGTTTACAGTGTAAAAGCGTGTTTTAAAATGACTTTCTTTGGTGTAGCCTATCTTGAACTGATGGCGATATGAGGATGCTTGTAGGAATGCTGTCTGGAATTTCACGTTATCGATGACGCGAAGTTAGGATGCTTTTCTAGAATTTGGCCTCTGTAGAGTTACTGGGTTAGTTTTTCTACCTAAACACACTTTAGTGATGTCGTGTAGTTACACACGACAGTAAAACCGGCACGTGCCGAAATATGTCAGCATTTTATGGAGCATTTGTACACATGTAGTTTAATATAAAGTTAATATTAAAATAAGTTAACAAAATAAATTCTGAATTAAATTTGGGCTTGAAGCACTTCTTTGTTTGACAAAAAATGTTCACGTACATTCAATAATTTTGAATGAACTTGAAAACATCACCTTTCCATTAGCTTGAGACTGTCTGTAGTTGCCTCGTCACGGTGACAGGTCGCTCGTGCCATTCGCCTCGTCCAACGATTTGATTGGCTAACGGGACCATCTGGAGGTGTTGACAAAGAATTTCCTCTGGGACACTATCGATCTCAACTCTATAGACTCAATTCAATATAAATTCTTTGTGCTTCCGAAACAAATTCACTAGTGTCAGTTGTTACAAAGAATGGTGGAAAACATTTGGTGAAAAAAGGTTGACAATATTTCACATAAGTTTTTCTACTTTATAATTTATTTTTTACAATCTAATTTTATTGTGTTAATATTCTAGTTAATATTTGTTTCAAATAATTTTATTTGGATCTCTTTTGATTTGTATTTTTTTCAGTTCAACTAAAGTTAGAGCAGGAAAATTCAAACAGAATGATTTCATTTCCAAACTTGATGACTTTACCCCAGCAACAAAAACTAGTAAGTTTCTGATATATTTTGTACTTTTATCATAATTTTAGTTTATACTCTGGTATATTCTTTCATTACTTTGCTTTGTATCAGAATAACAACAGATGGATAATGCATGATTAAATAACCCGTAGACTTCTACACACTGTAACCATAATAACTGTCTCTAAACAAATAAAACCAAATATGACTTATCTATGTTATTTCAATAAATAAGCCAATAGGCCTATGATGTATTTTGCAAAGTTTCAAATTTTTTTATTTTTTTTTTTTTGGATAGAAAAAAAGTATGTTGAACTATACTTCTGACATGCTGGGGGGTGGGGGTATCTTGTGTTTTGTATATTATCTTTTTAACCGGTGGTGATAAGATGTAAGTTTAGCCACAGTGGCAGAGACTGAAATTGTTGTGGGTTTTGGTACAAGGTATGGATATCAGATTAAACATCTATCAGTTTTAATAATTTCTTTGCTGAAAGAATAGTGCTCTGAATAGTTGAATGGAACAGCTGTTGTTCAAGGGTGTGGGTGATGCAAGGCAATACTGTATGGCAAACTGTCTTTTACTAGGAAGAAATGGCTATCACTCCATCAAATTTGGGTATTAAAAGAGTATTGTTCTCAGGACTGAATTCATTGTGAATCAGTACGTAAAAATATCCAGTATTAGATGTTTAAAGAAATTAGCTGCAGAATTTGGACTTTTCAAGATTTTCATATATATATATGTATATATAACATTTAGCTGTGGACATCATGAAAATTAACCCACTATGAATTATGATAGATCCCTTTTATGTGTCATTTTAAAAAGATTGCTGTGTAAACAATCAGATGTGGTGTAAGAGAATACTTTCCAAAGGTTCAAGTTAAGTAACCACAAGTCCCCAGACTAGAGCAGATGATAAATTTCCCTCTACAATACCTTTTATGTTGAGGCAAAGGACAGCTGTTGCTCTGAAATAGAGGTTTTTTAACTTGGGAAAAAAAAAAAAAAAAAAAAAAAAGAAGGGTGACATATTGAGTTGATAGCCTTTGAAACATTAAATTCGCTGAACTATTTTGCTGCTATAAATTTACTGAATTAGGATTATCATACCATACTTTTAACATACCGGTACATTATTGTAATTATTGAAAACACAGAATGCAAAATGTTGAAATTAGTCTTCCTTAAATTGACAAAATTAATATTACCATATGCAATGCATTTTTTGCAAACGCCCATGTAAAATTACTGAAAAGTTCATAAAATATTAATATCAAGTAAGGAACTATTTAAGCAACTAAGATTTATAGTGTCAATGGCCTTGAAATACAAAGTATGAAAATTATCAGTTTTATTGTGTTTGTTTTGTATTTTTTATTTCCTTGATACTTTAACCATTCAAACTGTTGCCAAATGTTCCATGGAAGGAGATGAGAACATGCTTCTCTGTATTATAGATATCACAGCCCTTGCCTGATCTGCAGTCCCTGGATCATCACCCGATCCAAAGTTTGCATCAGAATGGTGGCACAACTTCACCCTCCTCCACTGGGTCGCAAAATGATGATCGGCCCAGCAACACAAATCTCATCGTTAATTATCTACCCCAAACAATGACCCAGGAGGAAATCCGTGCTCTCTTCTCCAGCATAGGTGAAGTTGAGAGTTGTAAACTCATCCGAGACAAACCTACTGGTAGGTTTTCACCATACGAAGTGCCAAGCCACTTGACCACAGCGAGTAAGGATTTGTGTGCAATTTTTATTTCTCAGCTCTAGATGCTCCCATGCTGAATAGAATGTTTCCAGAAAACTGAAGGAAAGATAACAAGCAAAATTCTCATAAAGATAATAGCCAAAAAAATTCTAAATTTCCAACACATCAAAGTGGTCATTTGAAGAAAATATTACGTTAATGTTTTTCTGTTTCTATGTTACTTTTTTTTATTGATTTAATTTTTTTTTTTTTTTCTCAAAGCTTTATTACTTTTATTTCTTTTCTGGTTTTTTCGAATTTAAACAGACATTCATGTGTTCTATTTTTAACCCCTTTTTGTTCCTTTTCTTTATATATGGGTATATGACATGTTTTAGAACATTTGTAGTCCATGTACACCAAGAAATCTCTTCAATATTACTGTTGTTGTGTGTATGTATTTATAAAAATAATTTTTGGTTTAAAAAAAAAAATTATTTTTTGTGGACAGTTCTCTTGATCATCCATTCTGCATGAGCAACTGGAGTTTTTTCGTAGATCGAGTGACTGAGTTTTCTTCTCCTTGCTTCGCTTGAATTTCTTGTGCATTTGAATTCTTCACTGCTGCTGCCTATATTACAACACACATTCTTTAATATTGCCTTTTAATAGTTTATGGCACTAAGAACCCCTAAAAGCTTTATGTCCTTTTAGAAGCTGCAAGTTTGTTTTTTTTTAACTTACAGAGGTGGTGGTCAAATGGTATTTTTAATGTGTTGTACATTTGATTTGTATTTAACCAATCTGACAGATGAAATATTGTCATGACTATCTATGAATGCAAAGAGTGCCAGAATAAGATCCGAATTATGGTGTCAAATGGGTCATGTCAGATGGAACTTTGGCTGGCATTAGTATATAGTTATAGTGACCAGCAAATATTTCACACAGTTGTGGACTTTCTTTCAGTAAACTACTTTCCGTTCCTCGAGGGTTGAGGATCCTCTTTTAATGTGCTATACTGTAAAGGGCTTTAATTTCATGAGGCTAAAATTTTGCGATTTTTATCTTTAGGTATTTCACGGATAGTAAATAGATTGAGCTAGAATCTTATCCCCAAATACTTTGAACAACACTTTGCATTGGTCTTATTTTCGCGATCGTTAATCATGAATATAGCGAAAATAAAATCCAAGCAAATATTTCCCCCTTTACAGTAATTTAGCTAACCAAGGAATTATTGCTAAATTATCAAGAATATCTCAAAAATGACTTAAAGGGAATCCTAATAGTTACCACAGGCAGCTAAAGTTTCTATATAAACAAGTAACAGGTGGGTTACCCATATAAAAGGAAACGAATTAAGGGAACTCAAATTTTACAAACAATACAAGAACATATTTTAAAAAGGTAATGAAATTTGGATAAAAATTTAAGTTTGTCAAAACAGTAATTTTATTCAGGTAGTTTATAGACATGTTTCACTCTGTTTACTTTAGTTATTTTGTTTTCATGAAAAATTTCCATCAGCCCTTGAAACCTGTTTTATTGCACTGTGGTCCCTAAACTGTTCTTGAAGAATATGGAATCCTTCACTAAAGCTTTCTGATTGGGATACTTTGTGCACTTCTAACAAATATATTACATGCTAAGCCTTTTTTTTTTTTTTTCAGTAATTAACCTAGAAACACTTGATGTTAATTAGCTTTGTGTAGCCATAGAATCCAATAGTATTGTTTTACTGGCTTAGATCCATCAGTGGAATCCATATACATGGCATAGAGTATTCCTGCAAGTGTGATAAGATTCATTCCAGAGTTTTTGACCCAACCTATTTTTCTTTTAGCAACTTCGACATCTCTTCCACTTTCCAGCCTCAATTGGATTTTTTTAATTCAATATTCCACCCACAATACAAATTGAAATATATGGGATTCATTTCTTTCGACAGAAATAGTGTACTCTAGTCTATTTGTCTTGATTCCTTGTTGACAAATTTAATAAGTGGGAATGGAAGGGATTCAGGAAATGAATCAGTATTATGTGTTTATAATCTTAGATATTCAAAAGTGAGTGGTGGAAAATTTCAGGGAAAAACAGTGAGAGCTGTCTTATCTAGACATGTAACAAGAAAAAAAATCTTCAAATTAGAAAACATCCAGAGTAATTTTCGTGATAGAATTCAAAGAGTGTGTATTGTATGGTTTACATGCACAGTCACTGCAGAAAGCCCGAAACGCACCGGACTGCCGGCAAAATCTGGTAGTTTTTCTGAATGTTCGATAAATTTCAGAAAAATACCGGACACAATGTCCGGTAAATTTTGAAGACAAAATTAAATAAAAGGATCTTTTCCCTCCTAAAAATTGCCATGTCCTATATTTTTTGACTATCTGCAGGACACAATGTCCGCCAGATTTTTGCATGCTTTTGCCATCTCTGGCAGGCTGCACCAATTATCTTTTCTGTGGGCATCAAATTTTGTAATAGAGAATACATTCAAGGTTGTATTGCAATAAGCACTGACACCTACCAATTAAATTTAATTTTAATTGTTACAAGCAATTTTGATGGGCGAAATACGACTCTCTGCAAGCAACACTTAATCTTTTTGGATATATTTCTTACAATCCTGCTCTTGCTTGGTGAACGTCCTAGAAATTGACGTCACAATGCATCTTTGACGTTATTGTTTCCACTTGTGTTTGCTACGGCAAATCTCGTACCGCCTCATTTCAAAATGTCCTATCAATTTGCAAGTTATTTCACTTCACACAATAGATGTTACAATAAATTTTTTAAATTAAATTATAAGGAATGAAGTAAATGTTTGACCTATTGGTTTACGTATCGGATAAAATCTAACTTGGTGCTATATCTGGGTTAATATAATCCGCTTCACGCGGATTTATAAAGCGTAACTGCACCAAGTTAGATTATATCGTCACTAGAGCGTAGAGTCAAAATTAGCGTTTGTATGTTGTATGACAAACTCCATATATTATTATTATTGAGATTTTGACATTTGGAATCTTGATTTTACATTTGTAGCTAATACAGTACTTCATTGATCATTTGATCTGACATGCATCTTCAACACATTGATATTTGGAAGCATGCGGCTTAAAACTAGTGCAGCAATGAAAGAAAGAGGCATGAAATCTTCAAGTCCCCTGTCACAAAATTGTCAGATACATTTGTACATGTAGATAACAGTAGTGATGATATAAAAGTTTTTAGAAGCACGATTATATACAGAAACTGTTCATTTTTCTAAAGTACAACACAGTATATTATAAAAGATATCACATACATAATACTTTAATAGTTTATAGTGTCTTAAACGCAGCAATTAAGATTTGTGCAAGGAAGTTGTACAATGTGTTAAGAACACCAAAAACATTCCACTTTTATTGCTATTTACAGGTATGACATGTAATATGGATATGAAGACATGAATTTGATACATTGCCTTAATTGAATTTCAGGACAGAGTTTGGGGTATGGATTTGTGAACTACAAGAATCCTTCTGATGCTGAGAAAGCCATCAACACATTAAATGGATTACGTCTGCAGAACAAGCTCATTAAGGTTAGAGAAACACACTAGCTTTTTTTTTTTTGATTTCTGGAAATATTTTGAGCAATATCCCAGGGTAATGGTTTCAATATAATTTTTGTGAGAATTGATTTAAGACGTCCTTTTTATGTTATGACGCATATTAATTTGATTGCTAGAAATAACGTAGTGAGCAACAGAGCTTTGTTTATTTTGTAAAACAGTTGATTTGCATCATTAATATGGACTAGATTTTAATATGAAGGATGCGCACATACGGTAGAATATACAACATAGCTGGGTGGATTTTGACTAAACTTGGTAACGGATCACACTAACTCTTTTGATTAATTTCAGCTTTTTATATATCCTTTTGAATTTCTATTTTAGATTTGTATACTGTATAAGTAGAGTTTTCCGGCGAGGCACAAATTTAGCAACTTTCATATATAAAAATGGGTATACCTACAGTTGAACTTCGGTATTATAACACCAATATCTCGAATACTGTGGTTATATCAAAGGATTCAGAAGTCCCAGCAACCTATTTTCTATAAAGTATATATCTTAAATCCACAGATATCTCAAAGTTCAAGATAACAAGATTTGACTATATATTTAGTGAGACCTAATTTCATTCCAAGAAATTACCTACAACATGGAATAAGTTGTAAGTAATGTTAAATTTTGGCTATCTCAACACCTTCTCTTATAATCCAAAATTATATCCTCGCTAAAAATTCTATGTATATGGTGTGTATATATATATTTATGATTTACAAGAGTGTTATTACTTATTTTTGAATATCAAATTATGATGTATTTGATTTTATTTCTAACAGCATTTGTTAACTGCAAAATACTTTTTGTCCCAAATGGTATTATTGAGATAGGCCCTATGTAGCAGGTTTTTGCATTTTGAGTTTTAGATGAAATATAGTATTCCAATCTTTTATAACAATAAACATCAATGTTATAATGGAAACTGAGATATCCTGCTATCTCGGGCACTGTGAGAGTTGACAGTACGTGTACAACATAAGGGTTCGAGCATTTAAAAGTGATGGAAGTTCAAATTGGCACTATTCTCATGTTTCATTCCACCTCTAACACGTGTCTGTCATTGTGCAAATAAAGACTCAAGTTTTGACCCAAGAGTGTAATGATAGTGAGTTGAAATGATATATATATGGAAATTTCTGATAATGAAAAAAAAGTTTTTTCAATTGTTGAATTTTTTTTTGTATCTATACATTCTATATGATTATGGTTAATAAGATTTTATACATGCATGCACAAATTGCTCATCAAAACTGTTTCTCGTATCATAGAATATAATCTTGATTTTAAAGGGTTCTCAAAATAGCAGTACTTTTCTGAAGAGTTTCCATAACATGCTGTGTTGTTGTCTGGTAGAGTTTGGAGGGTTTTTTGGCAAAGTTTGGTTTTATTTCGCTCCTGTTCATAAATACTCTGATTAACTTCTTGGAGTCAGCATCAGGACGCAGGGACTCTGATGCATTGTCGGTAAATATGTGCACAGGTGTTGCACTGATAAAACTTAGTAATGCAATTTATTTTATGAATAAATTTGAATACATGGATTTCTTGCTAGAGCAAAATCCATTAAACATGCTCATCAAAGAAAAACACCCCATGCCATTTCAGAATGTCTACAAATTAAAAGTTTGCAAATGCTTGGTGAGTTTACGGTAATTTTTTTTTTTTCCATGCAATTATGTTAATAAGCAGGGAATGTTTTTTTCAACATTTGAGCCATTTTGAGGACATGCCTCCACAAACAACAGATTTAAGGTATTCGGCTATGGAATCCAGACTCCCTCCTAGATTTATCTCCCCTCCAAACTACCCAATGAAATGAGTAGATTCCCATTTGTCAGAATTATTGGAAAATAACCTTGGAGGTTCAGAGATTTTTATTATTCCATTTTCTAAACTACACTCCTTCAGTCAAAAAAAAAAAAAAAATTTATTGTGTAAGCAATTATATAAGCAAACGACCCTCTGCTACATATCTAAAGATGTTGTGCTTTAAACAGAGAGTGGTTTAGCAACTGTTTGATGTAAAGTGTTGATTGGAAATTTTTATCATTGCGGTATCCTTTGATGTTCTGTACAACCATGGCAGAAATTCCTTGTATTTACAATATTTTGAAGCCCTTCAAATCTAGTCTGTTCATCTCTATAGATATCCATTGATGAAAAAAAAAATACATTAAAAAAATGTGCATGCAGCTGGATAAAGTCTCCATGAAACACATATCGTGTAATTCGGGGCCAGGTTGTTCAATTTGTTGTAAAAAATCTAAGGAGTCTTAGTAAAAACAAGGAGGGGGGGGGGGATGATATTTTATACCTTGTATGAAAGGAAAGGATTTGTTTTTAATACTTTCATTTTAGATATACTTTAAATATTTGTTGTAATAGCTTTAAAATTTATCAATGGAAAGGAACCCATTCATTAAAAAAATTAGAATATGTTTGAATTCTTACAAACATGTTTTCTTGTGTGTAGTGATAAGGAATTTCAATTTTTTATATAATAACAAAACATTTTGATTTTATTTTTCACATGGTTTCACAGCAAAAAGACACGTGTTTTAAACAAAAAGTTGCAATTTTGGGGAAGTGTTGAGTTAAATGGAAGACGGACGAACTTCTAAAAACCTTTCTCTTTGTTCATAAATTGATTTTCATTCATAGTTATTTTATCGTTTTTCAACTTTTAATTTTCTCATTTACTTGTTAATTTTTTTTCTATTTGTTTTATTTTCTGTGTGCGTGTGTGTCAATTTTCATTTCCTTACTTTCAGGTGTCTTTAGCAAGACCAAGTTGTGAAAGTATTAAAGGGGCCAATCTGTATATATCGGGGTTACCCAAGAGTTTAACCCAACTGGACCTAGAGAAAATGTTCAGTGATTGCGGACAGATCATTACATCCAGAATTCTTTATGACCAAAATACAGGTACTAAGACTGAAACACAAGACTACAGTGGAGGCCCAAAGCTGCCAGGGTGGTTCCCCTTCCTGAGTTAGAGTATTCCTCACAAAATGCAGACATTTCCTTCCTCCCCTCACAGAAGAGTGTGTTAGGCTTTAGAGCTGCCTTAAGCAGTTTTGTTAGGTAATCTTGGTAGGGATTGCTTTAACACTTCTCCTTTATCCTCCCAGGTGTCACTTGCTCGTCCAAGTAGTGAAGGTATAAAAGGTGCCAACCTTTATATCTGTGGCTTGCCCAAGTCTATGACCCAACAAGAATTGGAGGGATTCTTCTCACAATGTGGGAAAATCATTACTTCCAGAATTTTGTATGATAATAACACAGGTTAGACATGCGTTTAGTTTCTGTTTCCGTGCAGTGTTGTCTGCTTGCATGTTGTATCATGGATTCTTTACACAGAATTCTGATACTCAATGCAGGACTGACTCTTATGTGACCTGTTTGAGTTCATTTCAAGTTTATTTCAAGTTCCTTACTTCTTGGTTAGATGTTAAGTTTTTTTGTACATTTTTGAGCATTTATTGAAGTTCAATACTGATATTCCTATTGGTTTTTATCTTGGGCATCTTCTTGTTGTTCATCAAGTGATTAGTTTGATTGATTATACTCTTATTTTGGGCCAGACACAAAACTACGTTTTTGTTTGGTATCTGCCACCATTTAATAAAATGGTTTTACTCCTACAATCTTATACCATGATCACTTTGATCATCATCTTTGTCTCGCTATAGCTCCAATAGTTTACCATAAGGAAATTCATAGGAAAAAGAGGATTACATACTTTAGACATATTATTGTTGTTGCCAAAAACTGTAGGTGGCAAATGCCAAATGATTAACATTTTCAACTATTGCTTTGATGGACCAATAATTTGATAAGTGCATGTTTTCATCTGCTTCCATTCAAGTGAATATTTTAATCTCTAAACTGAGTCTTTATGATTGTCAACCTTTATAAATATTTATATTCATTCCATTTCATGATAAGATCATATCAAAGGTTAAAAGATTTGCCATTATCAAAATTTATTGTATTCAGTTTATAAAGTCATATTGTAAATATCTTGCCTCAATCATAGTAATTGTTTTGAAGGAAATGTAACATAAAGACATTTTCACGCAGGTCTTTCCAAAGGAGTTGGATTCATCCGATTCGATCAGCGAGTGGAAGCAGAACGAGCAATTCAGAAGCTGAACGGAACTATTCCAGATGGAGCCACTGAACCAATCACAGTAAAATTTGCAAACTCCCCGAGTTCGAACAAGAATGGAGCAGCCCTAACACCACTGACATTGGCCCCCTACCTTCCACAAACTCGCAGGTTTCTAGGCCCAATTCATCACCCATCTAGTCGGATCAGGTTCATAATGCTTTATACATTCTTGTACCAGTTTAATACTTCTTCATTCATATCATGTACATGACAAAGGGGTGACAAGCAGTTTATTTCTCATCATGGTTTATTTTGGATGTAGATAATGAAGAACGGCTGTGATGGCCGCATTTTGCAGGCAACGCCATGCCATCAGCTGAAATACACAAAACGAATGATGAAAAATTCCAAATTACGCGTTTGGTACAAGAATGCTTAAGAAATGAACAATTTTCAATTTTAATTTTTATAAAATTTTGTATATTTATATATTTTTAGTTTTACTTATTACTTGAATATCTTTTGGTTTCATCTTTTTTTCTGTTCTTAAATTACGTTCTCCCTTTTGAATATGAAAAGCATTCATATTTGATGGGAAAAATTAATTACTTATCAATTTAGGAGCTTTGCATTCATTAAATACTTTCATTTTGTGTATTGTCTGATGTCAGAATTTCATAGTAAATTTTTCTGCTTTTTCAGCTTTTACAAAAGCTATGTTTCCCATCCAATTTTAATAAAAGCGCAGCATTTTCTTGTAATACAAGTGCTTTCTATTTAGAAGTTGGAAACAACTAGTGGCTGATTCACTAATTAAACTGTCAACCATTTTTATGTAACATTTCCAGTGTACTTAGTTTGATTAAAAAATTCTGTGCTTTTTTGTCAAATAACCTACTTCTACTTGCATGGTTGTTGTAACACACACTTAATACAATGAGGTCTGGTGATCGTTATTGATTAGAATTCTCTACTAACGCCTAGTTATATCTTTTGAGGCTTTGTTTGCATATTCTTTGTAAGCAGAGCCTTAGACACATTGTGAGCATTATGAAATTGGTTTAATTATAAAAGAGTAGGCTATATAAATAGTATCATGCTTTTGATGAACAGTACATTAAGTAATGAATAGGAAATTCAGGATACCACCAATTTATCATCTTGTTATATGTTTTTCAATGGTGCACTAGATTTTACCAAAAAATATGAATACATAAAATGAATACTTAAATGACATGTTTGTACATTTGAGGTTTTTATTTGCCATTCCAGATACTCTCCCCTTGATGCAGGGTCCATACTAGGAACTGCAAACACGTTAATTCCAACAGCTGCAGCAGCCACCGCAGGAAGCGCACTCAATGGAGCAGGATGGTGCATTTTTGTGTATAATTTAGCGCCTGAAACAGAGGATAGCACACTGTGGCAGCTGTTTGGACCTTTTGGTGCCGTACAGAATGTCAAGGTCATTCGTGACTTTCAGTCCCAGAAGTGCAAAGGATTCGGTTTTGTTACCATGACAAATTATGATGAATCACTTATGGCTATTCAGAGCCTGAATGGATTTGCCCTTGGCAACCGCGTTTTACAAGTCTCATTCAAAACCAACAAGATGAAGATTTAAGTATAGTATACACAATACTGAAATCCCACACTCTAGTCATGATGCATAATGATTTTTCTACTCTTTTTTCAATCTTTGAGGAAAAAAATATAATGTATTCAAAATGAGGACATTGTAAGAGATCTTTTTGAAGTCCTACGATATATTACTCATTTAGTAGAATTTTTATATCTGAGAAATCCAGTATTTGCAATATTACTAGTTGTATGAGAAAAAGAGAAGTCATTTTTATGTGCAATGATCTACATGAGCTGCCAAATATAACACAGACAATTTTTGAAATGTTTACTATTGTTAGCATATACAAAAATGTGTGTTATAGTATTTGTTAATGGAGAATCTCATTTGAAACATGACACAAAAAAACCATGAACATTGAAAACCAAGAAACTCATATCTTTCATGAATGAAATACCAAATATTTATTATTATTGATTTGGTCAACTTACATTCATTTATGTTGTGTTCAGTGTTTATTTATTTTTTCTTCTTATTACCAGTTATCAATATATTCTTTAAAGATATACATATTATAAATGGTTTTAATTTATTGTTTTCATGAACTTGGGTGTAGATGCTGTTGTTAGAATAGAACCAGGTCATGGAATTTTGTTTGTAAAAAGAATATGTTGCAACAATTCATATTGATTTTCCCAAAACTCTGTTTAATGTATCTTAAGATTTCTGTTTGGTGTATGAATATGTTGCTTTTACTTTGCCAGTTGACACTTAATTTTGTTTTCACATATATATCTGCTGCTTTGGTTTTCTTTGTTTCTTATTTTATATGTAAATATATATACAAAAATGAAAAGTGCTGAGAGTAACTTATTTACGAAAAAATTGCACTTGTGTCCAGTAGTACAAAATCATGGATTGAGTGGTCATCCTGATTCAAAACTGTGCACGACATTTTCAGAGACCTATGTGTATTTAATTTATGGGTCGACATGATTAGATCATGTCTATTTATTTTCAATCTGTACTGTCTCGAGTGTTTTCTGTGTCAAGTAGTATGTTTGGACACAAGTGCAAAAAGTTGAAAAACATTGAGAACGTATATATATGTCTTGATTTCCTTTTAGTTTTTTTGTTTTTTCGGCACAAAGAATTATTCATAACTTTTGTTTGTCTTGTTTTGTTGGGAAGTTTTGACTCAGTTGACCATCATTTGATTTTACGTTTAACCAATTACAGCTAAAGCTATTGGAATGCATTTACTTTCGTTTTTAAGTTTCGTTTTATATTCTTTTAAGTACTGGGAACGTTGATATGACCACTTCTGTTTCCGTAGAAAAGGGTTTGATTCTGTTGACATCATGAACACCATTCATAAAATGGATAAGGTGAACCTTACCAATGTTCAATGATAGAACAATCTGCTGATGGCCAGAAGCTGGCTAGATACAATTCATGATTTTATGAATGCCAAACTGTTCTTCCAGATGCTAGCTTTTTTCTAGCAGCAGAAGTTCCCAAGCTATGAACCACTGTTGTAAAGTTTATAAAAATGTCACAAATTTTTTTTAAGAGCTTTTGTGTGTACATATTTTGAAGAATTTAGATGAAGGTCTTTTGAAGACCAGAGCTACACTGATGTTTGTTTTTAGGTGTACCCTGGTCTTCAAAAGATGTTGCATATTCTGGAAATTGATTAGATAAAAGTTGATTATGAGAACAAATTCTGTTGCTGTGTGATAATCCAAGAAATTAATAATTCATATTTATATATATATTGGTCAAACATTCCAAGGTAATGTTATATTCCGTATAGGTATAAAGTTGTTCGAAGAACGGGCCTCTTTATAGATATTGTTATATATTTATATTTTAAGAGAAGATACTCATAGGTATTATTTTAATGGCACTTTAACTGGGAACAATTTTAATCTGCTAAAGAGACCAAAAACCGAGATTTTATTCATCAAAATGTAAACCAGATTTCTATTTATAGTCCTTATATGTTCGGCTCTTTAGTGTATGTGTAAAGTCATGCCTAATTTTGAATTAATATTTGATTTTATATAGCACAAGAAAATTTTGAACATCACACAAAGGTTAACTTTACCATTTGTTAACTTCCTTTATATAATCATGAAGTGGACTTCCAATTCATTCAACTAAAGCAATTAAATAATTGTCAAACAAAATATGCAAATTTGTATAAACTTATTAAATGCTCTTTTTATTAGTAAGATCTTTTTTGCTAATAGATAAGCTGTTACGTAGTGTTGAAATATACAGTTACCTATCTGTTACATATGACTTTTTATCAAGCAATATATTTAAATTTTTCTGTTGAGTGTTTTCCATACTTTAGCTGTGCAGCTATTTTGTAAACAAGGGTTAAATATTTGTGCCAATTTCTGTACTTTTGAAATTGATGCTTGCAATTTTGTGCATGCGTTTACTGGGTATTGATTTTACAAAAAAATGAAACAAATCAGAACTTGTGAACTGTGTTGAAAATTCAATTGAGAGTGGAGTTGACAACAAAAGTTATGAATATACAATTGTTTTCAAAATGAGTTGAAATCTGAAACAAAAACTTCAAGGTGAGAAGAAGCTTTGCCCACCTTGATTTTCTGATGTTTTAAAAAATGAACTCTTTTAATGTATTTCAATTTTTCTTGTTCATCTGTTTATTTTTTCTTGATTGTTAAGAATTTTTCAATTATTCATTCCATTTTGTAAAGGTCGGTTGTTTGGCAATACAACTGTGCTCAACTTTTGCTGGTGTAGTCCTGCTATATAGATCTGCTTTGCATTGCACCAAATGTTGCTGGGGGGGGGCCTCCTTTGTCACCCAGTACTCTGTCTGATACATATTCTGCTAATGTACTCGTACCCATCTTGTTGTGTGCTATATGTAACTTGTATGAACTAGATAACAATAGAGGTTTTTGTTTGATGGACCATAGAACTCTTCCAGTGTACTTTCATTAAATAAAAGAAGTGTTTTTAAAATGCAAATCACCGACTCTTAATTTCGAACATTTATGAATTTTACTCACAATTTATGTATTTTAAAATACTTAATGGACAAAAAATGGTATACCAAGAATATCACATTAAAGCCCAATATTTACCAATAGACAGCTCTTTGCTATTCGGAAGGTTGTGTAGAATTAGCAGTTTTACATCTCTAACCCTTTCCATGTATATGTTCATGTTTTCTGTGGAGTTGTTTGCCAAACAGACCTAGTTATTAAAATTTTAATATTTTTTTCACTTTTCTTGATTTGCCCAAGTATTGCAGAGGGAATTTTTTTCCAAAACCAAGGATTTATTTGTGGTTTCAAGAATTTTTTAATTTGTTGCGTCTTTATTCTGTGACAGTTTGTTATTTGATTTAACCNATTTGTGGTTTCAAGAATTTTTTAATTTGTTACATCTTTTTTCTGTGACAGTTTGTTATTTGATTTAACTTAAAAAAGTTGGGAAGTTGACCACTTTATTTTAAAGCCAAACTTGGAAGTTTTTGTGTTTTCTTCCTGCAATGCTTGGGTATCTTACACTAATGCTTTACTATATGTGTGCTTTTTAATTCCGTTACCTTAGAAGCTATGTTGCTGTTTTTATTGTCTCATTGTCAACTGGATACAGGCAATCCAAGTCAATTGTCAGTTCTGTAGTTTGGTTGTATAACAGTATTTGTACTTTTACATGTGAAAATTAATAAAAAGCTTCTTATGATAGATATGTAGTCATGTTTTAAGTCACAGGAATTTGGATCCAGTGGTTTCAACGAAAATGTAATTGAGCACGTGACATTTTTTTCTTTATTTTTAAGGTTTGAACTGCTTGAAGTCTTTTCGTGTAAACGCACTAATCAAACATTTCTAGCGAGAAAGATTCTAAATAGAAACGACAAGTTTTACGATGCTGATCTATGTGATCACGACATCGCTATCGTAATTATGTTCCTCAACTGCTTCAACTGACGGAATCGAAATCGCCCTGACGGCTCCAATCGGATTTCTCTGTATATTGAATTCCGATATTTATGTCCCAGTAGTGTAGAATGCAAAGGTCAGAATTAGAGCAGAGTTGGATAAATATGTGGAGGAAGACAGTTTTAGATAATTGATGGTCAAATTTCCAGACTTTGATACCCGCAGTACTTGTTGGCCATTTTCCAATACGACAGTACATAACAATTGCATTACCATACGTCATATATAACGGCGTTAGTTGTTTAGACCTTTGGACTTGGGGTCTATATCAGTAAATGCCAAAAAGAAAAAAGCTGCAAATGTTTCATNGTCTATATCAGTAAATGCCAAAAAGAAAAAAAAAAGCTGCAAATGTTTCAGTACTATCGATCGTTTTCAATGTCTCCTTGGCTTCCACTGATTGTGCTCTTTTGAGTCTGGTTCATCATTCGCCAGTCACTCACAAAAAGCTTCATGTGAAATATAATTGGAAATTGATTTTTTCCTCCTGTAGAAAACTTTAGGCAACGAGGATAAAAGTTATTGGCATGTCGGGCTCTTTAAACTGGTTCTTACTAAAGGCCGCAAGTCAAGTATGAAGTCAATAGACGTGTGATTGAGACTTGAAACACATATGAAGACAACATTGCACGATACAATCTCTGTTCCTTCAACTGTATCTTGCACAACGATACCCACCGCAGCTGTTGTACATGCACACATTACACGGTAGTGTAACCATTATTGTCGAAATAAAATCGACCCTGTAAAGTTAATATTTTCACATTCGGGATCTGACAATGGCCTTGCGGTATTTTATACCTTTGGAACAAAGCTTCTTTGTTGCGATGTGAGACGACAGATGTTGACGTGGCCTCTGTCTCCAGCAGAAGTCCCCATTTTGTGTAAATAACAAAAGTCCCGTAATGGGTTCTTTATTTACTGCATAAAATAAGACAATATTGATATTTCGTAAATCGATTGGTACAAAATTTCCTCCATATGAAGCTTATTACTGATATAAAGACACCTAAGTGTTGTATGGGAAAATATCAACGTATTCCTTCAGGGAAGGGTTAATTTCAGACAACCTTTTTAGCTTCGAGATCGTCTATTTAGATCGATATTTCATCAATAATGCACAAGCCGAGTAGATATAGCCCATATGCATTAACACGCGTGGAGTCCGTCATGTATCTCGTATTGTTTTCCATCCATTACCCCATTCTCATTTCATTGTAAAATTATGAATTCTTTATGATATCGTATCTATACGGGAAACATTGTCGTTTTGTGGGTTTTCATTTTCAATACCTACGAAAGAAATTCCCATAGGCAAATCTCTCTATTGGAAGGCTGGCATATATCCTGCCAATTCCCGTCTGCGCGTTTTCACGGCAACTCCAATAAACACTTATGTGAATATGATAGTTACATATGCTAAGAACACAATTGAAGATGATGGAAACAAGATGTCCAGCATACCATTATCATGTGTGAGGTGTCGGAACTACTTTCTACAGTTGTATCTTGTTTACTATAGAACGTTGCTCTTTGATGAGTTGGGTTTTTTCCCATCTATTTCGAACATTGGGGACCCATTCTCCTTAAAGGGACATGGACACGTTTTGAACTAAAAATGTTCAAATTTTAGATTTGCAATTTTGATGTTTAATATGCTTAATCAAGTAATTTCTAGTGGTCAGCAAAAATTTGAAAGTCAGTTGTTGAGTTAGAAGTCAGATACAGCGCTCATAAATCTTCTCTATGTAAATAAGGCTCGAGCCTTGTTTATGTTTACAAAAAGATTTCTTCGTAGAAAATATCATGTTTAAAACAATATGAGATGTGAGAAACACTAGACACTGTTTAGTTGTGTTTAGAATGAACTTCTAATTTGAAAAAATCTGCTTTAAATGGAACGTTTAGTAGCATATTCAATATATGTAAGCAAAATCATGGCTCGGGCCTTGTTTACATAACAAAGAATTGTAGTGCTGTATCCCACTTGGTAGTCAACAGATGACGTTCAAAATTTTCCTGACCACTAGAAATATCAGAAATACCTTAGTCAAGCATTGTAAACATTAAAATTGGCAATCTAAAATTTAAACACGTGTCCATGTCCCTTTAAACTATCGCACGACAGATTTTAATAACACCCATCGCCTCAAACACCCCTGTAGTAACTTTTCATTGTGACCTATCCCCCACAAACAGATGTAGAGAGTTTATTTGTAACAAAGCGACACCATTGAGACGTGACATTGGTGTCCGAATAAAGGCATTTGCAAAACGCGAGAGCGCGTTCCTAACACAACTTTTCGCAACGTGCTTCGCGCTAACACAACTTTACGCATTTATGTATTATGTTTTATATTCACTATACTATGTACAAGCTATAATGATATTTTGTAAAGAAACAGCTACATATGAATCATGTCCATTTACTTTACCTTACCTACATTACATTGTACATTACAAATTATCACTAAGTCATATGTTGACTGATTTGTTTCATACCCTTTGTTAGACTGTCATTTTCCTACTAGATTTGACTACGGGTAATCCCGTTTACTTTATTTCGACTAAGGGCTCACGGCGGGTGTGACCGGTCAGCAGAGGATGCTATGATCTCCATGGCGCCTGATCCTACCTTCGCTTTTGTCGGAGGTCCGTGTTGCCCTACACTCGATTTTGTAATATGTTTTTTGGATTATGATTACGTTTGACACAATGTTAACTTCGCCTTTTTGTATGTATTTATTTATGTTACGAATAACTTATCTATATGTCTGTTTATTTATACTATGTAAAAAACGTTAAACCTATGAACTGTATAAGTTCCTTGGTAATAAACAATACAATACAATACGCAACGCCTTTTCGCGCTAACACAACTTTGCGCAAAGCGCCTTCGCGCTAGCTAACACAACTTTACGTGCGTGCAATGAGCCTTAGTCGCGCTAGTTACACAACTATACGCAAAGCACCTTCATCCTATCAGAACTATACGCATGCAACGCGCCTTCACGCTAATTAACACAACTTTACGCAACGCGCCTTCACGAAAACACAACTTTACGCAATGCGCCTTCGCGCTAACACATTTTTATGCAATGCGCCTTCGTGCTAAATAACACAGCTTCGCGCCAACACAGACCTACGCAACGTGCACTGGTTTTATAATATATGAAGCAAATAAGGAGAAGAAAATCGACATAAAACAGGTTCTGTAAACTCCTTTCCATTTTATGCAGTTTTGGAAGATGCTTGGTGGTGTACGAAGTTTTTTGGAATTTTGAGAGGTTAATGGGGCGGGAAAACGACGAACAAAAATCTGGTCCTCTGTGCATTGTGTCATGGGCAGCAAGATTATATTTGCTTTTGGGACTGAAATCTCAGCCATTTTAAAGATACATTAACATAAAAAAAAAGATAAGATAGGAATTGGAATAACCACAGGACACAAGTTTGTCC
>CAJDSM010057086.1:0-21692 GCA_903981925.1 Ostrea lurida | reverse complement strand
TGTAATCCAACAATTTCATCCACTTTGTGTGTTATTGCTGACAAAATAATAAATATTCTTTCATTAACAGTGAGTTTAATTACATAGATTGTACCATGGTCGGCTACAAAACACTTTTTCCCCGGGTTCTCCTCTGGTCAAGTAGTGCTTGATTTTCAGGTAGGATTTGATATTTGATTTTTTTCACGAGATTCTTTGCCTTCTGATTAATCTCCCATAATGTATTTTGAACCTATTTAATTTAAAGCTCCCATTAGAACTTCTATGGGCCAATTGTCATATCTTGATGTTTTATAAATCAGATTCCTTTGGATCCGCTGTCATATTTTATGTAGATCACTAACATTCTATAGGTTTGTATGGTTGGAGTCGGATCAAAGGCTCTGATTTCAGTGTTCAGTTATTTGTGTAATCACTTATTTAAGCTTTATTTGAATATTTTGAGGATATTGATAAATTCGGAACTTTTCTTTTGAAAGAAGTTTATTGCTAAATTATGTCATTAATATTCTTTATAATTCAATTTATTTTGTATTTTTCACTTATGAGATCACCTAATCTGATTGGTTTCGTTTGGAACTTAAGCAATACCTATGTTTGTAAATTTGTGTCCGGATAATTAACAATGTTGTCTCATAATTGTTGCCTGCTATAGGTTGTGTTACGTTTTCTATATCATTATTGACGTCTACATATGTTTCTTTTTGTAATTGTTTTGGTGAGTTTTCATTTTTGTTGGTTGCTTTATGTTAACTGAACAGATAGGTATGATTTGCGTCATTATTTAAAAAGCTTCCCCATTTATTTTTCGCGAAAATATCAGAAAGAGATTATTTTTTGACGCATATACTAAATTTAATATTGAGTAAGAAATGATTATTTTTTTATTTGTTTTTTTGTATGTTATAAGTAAAGTTGGGACAGTTTACACATTTTTTTTATATACCGCTTTTGAGGTTTTATATTTATGGCGTAATTTTCTCTGCTCATACATTATCTTTAATCGTATAAACAAATGAATTAATTATGTTCATTTTTCTTTTTAAGAATAGATATTCTAAATTTGTATAGTTGCTATATTTTTTTGTTTTATGATTTGTAGAAGCTGATTTCCAATTCAGTTGCCTCACTAAGGGGCTCTATCTGGTAAGAAAGTCACGAAGTAACTGTCTTTTTTTTTTGGGTCTTTTATCTTAATCTCGTACAACATAGTGCTTACGTGCCACTTTGGTGTTTGTTGCTGTGTGAAAGGATGCGCCCATCGAATTTTTCCATCCTCACTCAGGTAAATTTTACTTTGTGTGAGCATCGTGGTTAACCTACAGATTTCCAGTTTAATGGAGGGTGCATCATGACGTTAATTGTGTCAAGTTATATGTACTCTTGCTGAGGATGGAAATTCGTGGGCGCTAATCCTTTCTTTTATCTACAGCACAACAGTGGGCACGTAAAGTCGGTACTAATTTTTTGTCTGAGATTTAAGGTATGAAATTATGATGTTTTTGTGCTTTTCTTATCAGTGGTCCTTTTAAGTGGGCCTTATTGGAGTATATTTACTTCTATCTATTCTTTATTAGTTCATTACAATTTTTTTAGTCTGAGTTTAAATTAATGTTAATGAACATAATTTTCATTTGTTTTATTTTACGATTATAAGTTATGTTGTTTGGATTTTCAGTTATCGCATATTAAGACCTCTTTATAATAGCTGGTTTTATAAAGATTTCTGCTGTTAAATACTGGTTTCCCAACTTATCTGTGTATTATACAATATCAAAAAGATCATAATGAAAAATACTTTTCATTTCTTTTTATTTTATTTAGTAAATTGCGTCAAATTATCTCTTTTATGATTAATTCTATAGAAATTATTGGGGTTTTTTTATGACCAGATTCTATTTTTTTTTTGTCGTAGCATACAATAATGTTATAACTTCTTACATCAAAGGCTATTGTGACGTCATGAATTGTTAGAACGTTTTCATATAGCTTATGGGACTGGTGAAGGACAACCATTTTTGGTTTGTTATTCTGTGCTATAAATATATTTTGTCTTAAGTTCATAACGAACCAAAATCAGTTATTTGGTGCGTTGATTATTTTAAGTTTGAAATCAAATTTATATTTGAATATATTAGTAGGAAATTAATTGTATTTTTATTGCAAGTCTTTGGTTGATTCAGATTTTCAATTTCAAAATATTCAAAGTAAATTTGTTCTTACAATTTCTGAACATAAATTCAGTTTAGCCTTTTTGATCCGCTCACTACCTTGTGGTAGTATCTGACATGATAGTCGGATCTGGATCTGATTTTAATCAGATTTGCATGGCCTCATTTGAATTTCTATATGGTTTTGTATGGGTTCATGAAATTCTATTTGGGATATTATGAATTGGCAAAAGAATTGTGAAATATTATTCCTGATGTGAAAATAGTCAGCTTGACTTTAGGGGGACATTCGGATTAAGTGTTGTGACCATGGGTCTCTTTGGTTTACCACTGTCTGATTGAATATATTTTTTATTTTATTTTTGTCAGTTTCTACACAACCAATTTGGTATGATTGTGGATTTTTACAATGAAGTTTTGGTGCCGGTGAGCATATTTGACACATTAGTTCATTTATGTAGTAGAGTCTTATAATTTCGTAATGTTTTTGGTAGTTTCAGTATTTTTAATCATGTTGGGTAAAACTTTGAAGAGTGGATTATTTTGCTTCTAATTCTTGTCACAGTTTTGATGAAATTGTTGTATTGCATTATCTTGTCTATTGTATGTTAACCTATAAATCTACATGCCTGCTCAGAAAAGTTAAATTTATTTCTCTAGAGGAATGGATGGCTAGTGGAGACATGGATCTAGATTGTATATCTGAGCAGTCCTATTTGTCCGATTGTTATTAACATTCGTTGAAGGTGTTTTTTATGAGTTCTTTAGTTATCGAGTTTACATTTCCGTGAGGATTTCTTTATGTTACTTAGTAAGCGAGTTAGTGAACATTCCGTGAGTGTTTTTTATGTAGCTTTAATGTGTTTTTTATGAGTCTTAATAGCGAGTTTTTTAACATTCCGTGAGTGAATTCTTATTGAGCTTTAGGTACGGAGTTTATAACATTCGGATTTCCGAGTGTTTATATGTAGCTTTAGTACGAGTTATAACATTCCGTGAATTGTGTTTATGAGCTTTAGTTCGTAGTTTAACACTTCCGTGGGTTTTTGTGAGCTTTAGAACAAGTTTAACATTCCGTGAGTGTTTTATGAGCTTTTTAGTATGAGCTGCTATAATTCCCGATGACCAGTGTTTTATGAAGCTATTAGTACGAGCATAACATTCCGTGAGTGTTTTATGAGCTTTAGTACGGCTATACATTCTGTGAGTGTTTCCATGAGCTTTAGAACGAGTTATAACATTCCGTGAGTGTTTTATGAGCTTTAGTACGAGTTATAACATTCCGTGGGTGTATTATGAGCTTTAGTATGAGCTATAACATTCCGTGAGTGTTTTATGACTTTAGTACGAGCTATAACATTCCGTGAGTGTTTTTTATGAGCTTTAGTACGAGCTGTAACATTCCGTAGTGTTTTATGAGCTTTAGTACGAGCTGTAACATTCCGTAGTGTTTTATGAGCTTTAAGTACGAGCTATAACATTCCGTGAGTGTTTTATGAGCTTTAATACGAGTTATAACATTCCGTGAGTGTTTTTAGCTCACCTGAGCCGAAGGCTCAAGTGAGCTTTTTCTGATCAAACTTTGTCCGTTGTCTGTCGTCGTCGTTGTAAATTTTCTACATTTTCAACTTCTTCTCAAGAACCGCTGGGCCAAATTCAACCAAACTTGGTACACATCATCCTTGGGTGAAGGGGCTTCAATTTTGTTCAAATGAAGGACCAGGCCCTCATCAAAGGGAAGATAATCACGAAAATGCAAAAATAGGGTGGTGTCATTTAAAAATCTTCTCAAGAACATGGGCCAGAAAAGCTGAAATTTATATGGAAGCTTCCTGATATTGTGGAGATTCAAGTTTGTTCAAATCATGACCCCCAGGGGTACGATGGGGCTGCAATAGGGGATCAAAGTTTGACATATGTTATAGAGGAAAAATCTTCTCTCAAGAACCACTGGGCCAGGAAAGCTTAAAATTTACATGGAAGGTTCCTGATATAGAGGAGATTCAAGTTTGTTCAAATCATGACCCCGGGGGTAACTATGGGGCCCAATAGGGGATCAAAGTTTTACATATGATTATATAGGAAAAAATCTTTAAAAATCTTTCTCTCAAGAACACTGGGCCAGGAAAGCTTAAAATTTATATGGAAGCTTCCTGTATAGTGGAGATTCAAGTTTGTTCAAATCATGACCCTTGGGGGTATGATGAGGCCCCAATAGGGGATCAAAGTTTATCATGCAGATATATAGAGAAATTCTTAAAAATCTTTTTCATTGAACCAGAAGAGTGGATGTTTACATGAAAGCTTCCTGAAATGGAGTAGATTAAAGCTGTTCAGATAATGCCTCCACCCAACATAGGTTAGATTTAGTCCACAGTGGTACATTCTAAATCCAAACTACTGCTCTTCTTAGTGAAGCAGCTGTGCTCAGGTGAGCGATGTGGCCCTTGGGCCTCTTGTATGAGCTTTAGTACAAGCTGTACATTCTGTGAGTGTTTTATGAGCTTTAGTACGACGCTATAACATTCCGTGAGTGTTTTATGAGCTTTAAGTACGAGCTATAACATTCTGTGAGTGTTTCATGAGCTTTAGTACAAGTTATAACATTCCGTGAGTGTTTTATGAGCTTTAGTACGAGCTATAACATTCCGTGAGTGTTTTATGAGCTTTAGTACGAGCTAATACATTCCGTGAGTGTTTATTGAGCTTTAGAACGAGTTATAGCATTCCGTGAGTGTTTTATGAGCTTTAGTACGAGTTATATGAAATATGAAATATGTTTATTCACCAATCATGGGCCCTCAGGGGGCATTTACATTATAACAGTATGATTATATAAAGTACATAATAAAACACACATCATTTCAACTTCAAGTGGGGTTATAATACTTTTATATGAACCCCATGAAATTTACAGTTGTATGAAAGAGAAACTGGGTTTCAGAGCAATTGTTCAAAGAGATACAGATAAGCGGATAGAAGCAAAACAAAAAATATATGACATATAGCAGCATATTATGCAGTTGTAAAAAGGTGCTTGAATACAGAGAGTACCAAGGGACGGTGCCTATGCAAAGTCGATATGACTGACAAACTTGTACTCTAAGTAATCAAAAACACTCATTCATATCATATCAACGTACAATAAAAGTATACAGAACACTGTATATAGCAGCATACTAATTAGTAGTATTGTAAAAAGGTGGCTTGAATACAGAGAGTACCAAGGGACGGTGGCCTATGCAAAGTCAATATGACTTGCAAACTTGTACTCTAAGTATACAACACACTATCATTCATATCCAAGTACAATAAAAGTAATATAGAAATTGTATATAGCAGCATGCTATAGTAATTGTAAAAAAGGTGGCTTGAATACAGAGGAGTACCAAGGGACGGTGCCTATGCAAAGTCGATATGACTGGCAAACTTGTACTCTAAGTATAAAAAACACTCATTCATTCAAAATCAACGTACAATAAAAGTAATAAGAACACTGCATGTAGCAGCATACTATAGTGGGTGTAGAAAAGGTGGCTTGAACACAGAGTACCAAGGGACGGTGCCTATGCAAAGTCGATATGACTGGCAAACTCGTACTCCAAGTAAACAAGACATTCATTCAAATCAACATATACAATAAGAGTAATACAGGACATGAAAGACATAAATTAAAAGTTAGGGAAAATACACTGGACATAGTAATGTATTTATACATAAAACATAGGGCTAGAACACCGAGGTTATCAAGGACAAAGTCTGCTCACAGTCAATTTGACTGATATACATGTACCCCAGGTATCAAGCCCCAATTCAGTATTTATCAGAAAGTAACAGAGAGAGAGAGAAGAGAAGAGAGAGTACATTACATTTTATATCCCAGTTTTCAAAATCATTTTACTGGTTTGAATTAGTATTTGTACATTTTCATTGGTCATAAGCCAAATCAACTTGTTGTCACTGTCCAAGTTATTAAAGTTCTTACAGGATTTGTTTATGAGTTCATACAAAACATTTCTATCATCATTAACATTATTGCAAGAGAGAAGAAAATGTTTCTCATCATCAAACGGTGTTTTTTGTTGCATCTAGTACAAGTATCTTTCTTGTCGAGGAATGCCTACATATCGTCCTCTTTCTATATTAAGTCTGTGGGCAGATATGCGAAAACGTGTAAAACTTCTCCTCTGCTCAAAATTTCTTAATAATCTTAAATATTTTTCCTGTCCAAATTTTGTTTGAAGGTGGTTAGCATCTAAGCTTTTTGTCAGAATGCGTTACAAGTTGCAAGTCCCATTCCTTTGTATAATACTTAAATAAACAATCTTTAAGCATAAGTTATAACATTCCGTGAGTGTTTTATGAGCTTTAGAACGAGTTATAACAATTCTGTGAGTGTTTTATGAGCTTTAGTACAAGCTGTAACATTCCATGAGTGCTTTTTTAGGTCACCTGAGTAAACTCAGGTGACCTATTGCAATTGGTCTTCGTCCGTCGTCGTGCGTCGTCCGTCGTGCGTTAACAATTGAACATTTTTAACTTCTTCTTGATAACCACCAGTCCAATTCTTTTCAAATTTGGTATGAAGCGTCTTTTGGGACAAGGGGCACATAAATTGTAAATTTCAGGTCTCTTGCACCCCTGGGGCCTTGGGGGTGGGGCAAAAACTGCCCAAAAGTGACCAATTTTCAAAAATCTTCTTCTTAACAACCGCACATGTCTGAGAGAAACCAAATGCATAGTGATGTAGAGCAGGAAGGCCTTTACTAAAATTGTAAATTTGGTGATCCCGGGGTAGGGGTTCTGACCCCAGGGCGGGGTCAAACTTGGTACATAGTGGTTTTTTTAAAACATTTGAAAAGCATCTTCTTTAATGCTATTGATATTAATGTGAAACTAAATGGATATTTTGAATGAATAGGAAGCCTTTTATCAAAATTGTAAATTTCATGATCCTAGGGGTAGGGGTTTTAGTATTAGGTGGGGCCCAAAATGGTCATTGATGAAATGTGTTAACAATTGAACATTTTTAACTTCTTCTTGATAACCACCTGTCTAATTCTTTTCAAATTTGGCATGCAGCATCTTTGGGACAAGGGGCACATAAATTGTAAATTTCAGGTCTCTTGCACCCCTGGGGCCTTGGGGGTGGGGCCAAAAGTGACCAATTTTAAAAAATCTTCTTCTTAACAACCGCACATGTTTGAGAGAAACAAAATGCATAGTAATGTACAGCAGGAAGGCCTTTACCAAAATTGTAAATTTGGTGATCCCCGGGGTAGGGGTTCTGACCGGGGGGGGGGTACATATTGTTTATATGTAAAACATATGAAAAGCATCTTTTTCAGTGCTATTGATATTAATGTGAAAGTAAATGAATATTTTGAATGAGAATGGAGCCTTTTATCATAATTATACCCCCTGCAACAAGTGGGGGGGGGGGGGGGTTACTGGAATCAGATTGTCTGTCCATCCATCTGTAGACAGAATGGTTCCCAGACTTTTAGTGTTAGCCTTTCCATCTAGAGTCACCATAATCATGCATATGGTCTACCCATTGGACAAAGGTGTTTCCTATTGAATTTAGGGTCAAAAGGGCAAAGGTCAAGTGCACTGGACATCAAATAGAAATATGGTTTCCGGGTTCCAGAACATTATCCTTTCTACCTAAGAGTCACTATATCATACATATGTACTACTCATGACGGAAGATGTTCTTTATGGAATTTTAGGTCAAAAGGTCAAAGGTCAAGCTCACTGGACATTAAAGTAGCAATATGGTTTTCATTAAAAATTCTTGAACAATCTTGTGAGATTGAAATGATAATCTTCTTGTGTATATGAATAGGAATCATATGCATATATTGAAAGATATTAACATTTGAATAAAAATATGAGACTCCCTGTGTGGGCTATGATACTCAGGTGACCGTTAAGGCCTGTGGGCCTCTTGTTATGGTGGTAAATTCACTTTCAGTAGAAAATTCTTTTTCACATGCTTGGATGCTTCTTTGAAGCCTGTACCTGTTGCCTTATTTTTCTTGAAATATTCTATTATATTCAGGTACTACCCACAGATTTTTAACATGAGTGGGGGAAACGAGAACGTTAAGAAGTTTGGAGACTGGTTTTCGTACAATGGAAGCCCTCGAGCTAAAATCTTCAAAAGAGATCACTCTAAAGTCACAGATCTCAAATCAATGATTCGTTTGATGAGGCAAGTGAAAACCCTTTGAATTTCATAACTGAACTATACCATCCCAGTATATATATAATACAAGTTCTTGTACTTTTGACTGTCACATGAACAGACATTTCTCTGGAGTAAAAAAAAAAATATCTGCTACAGTAAAATGAGAATATTTAGTGCACTATTTAATTTAGCGCCTATAGCACAGATGTACAATTGCGCTAGATGAAATTGTGCATGAATAGGTTTTTATTAACATTAAATTTTTGAACAGTTGGTATCGCTGCACTAAAATATGTTTGCACCAAAAGGTTTTCATTGCTGATTGTGCTTAAATATGTTCGCGCCATAATCTCGTTTTACAGTATTTCTGGAAATCTACTAAATTTTGCAGTTTTCGGATTTAGACTAAAACATGTATTGTACGATATTTACTGTCACAGTACAGATCGACATACTTAACTTGTTGGAGTAAGACATACTGGGCTTACATCTGCTTTTTCTCTCCCCAAAGGTACAATGACTACACACACGACCCCCTGTCTGTGTGCAATTGTACTCCCCCCTACAGTGCAGAGAATGCAATCTCCGCCCGCAGTGACCTCAATCCAGCCAATGGCAAGTATCCATTTGGAGCGCTAGGTCATCGTTCTCATGGAGGGACGGATATGAAGGTATTGCTTATGTCTTGTTCAAAGCAATTTTCAATCTATTGTAATAAAAACCATTTCCTCGTAAATGAGATACCAAAATTGTGAACAATGTGCTTGTGAATCTTGATATTAAATATAATTTGCCGATATTAACAGCTGGAAATTCAGATAGCAATTAAAGTTTGTTTTTGGAGGCAAAAACATATGTCTCCCCCCGTGCTGTCATTTGAGTAGTTTCAAAGGTTTTTGACAAATTTCTAAGTTCAAATGTCTAAAAAGTCTAATTTTGATTTAGAGGATCAAAATTCCATGGTAATATGCACAGCTACATATGATATCTTGCTACATGTCAAGTTTCTTAAAATTTGGATCAAAGTAGTTTCAAAGGAGTTGCGCTGACAAGGTTATTCAAGAGGATTTCAGGCAAATTTCTAAGTTCAAACGGGCGTAATTCCCACAAAAATTAGAGGATCAAAATTTCCTGTTAATATGCACAACTACATATGATGTCCTTGCTACATGTCAAGTTTCTTAAAATTTGGATCAGTAGTTTCAGAGGAGTTGCACTGACAAGGTTATTCAAGAGGATTTCAGGCAAATTTCTAAGTTCAAACAGGCGTAATTCCCACAAAAATTAGATCAAAATTTCCTGGTAATATGCACAACTGCATATGATGTCCTTGCTAACATGTCAAGTTTCTTAAATTCGGATCAGTAGTTTCAGAGGAGTTGTGCTGACATTTTGACGAACAAGCCAAAAACAATATGTCTCCCCACCAAAGTTGGGAGAGACATAATTAAATTAGATATTGAACTACATCTTTTTACACTGGCATAACTTTTCATCAAACACCAGCCAGCAGGAAGCATACTACTTTATGCCCTCAAATATTTTTATACCCCTGTTCTGAAGGAGAGGGGGTATACTGTTTTACCCCTGTCCGTCATTCACAAATATTTCCGTCGCATTTTTCTCAGCAATTACAAATCACAGCCACTATTGTTTGGTTAGGGGTTCCATACTGTCAACTTCCCTTTAGCAGACTCGGTCAAAATTTTTTGAGCCTTAAAATAAATATTTTCTTCGCACTTTTTCTTTAAAACTGCATATCACAGCCACTAGATATTTGTCATATCACTTCATATAGGGGTATTTAATATTTTCGAGTATTGATGTGAAATTTTTTAGTCTTTATGTGAAATAGATATTTTCGTCACACTTTTCTGTGCAACTGCATATCACAGCCACTTGATATCAACCTTACCAAAGGATGAACAAATTCTCTAGGCAGCAGCTTTATTTACCTTAAAGCGGGGGTATCTATCCCCAGTGAGCAATAGCTCACAGAATCTTTGTCAAAAATGAAATTATTTTCTTTTAATGAAATGCATGCAGAGTATTATTACAGCTCTTCATAAACAATGCCATGTTTTTGAATAGAGATTATGTTCTTCCCTCTTTAGCTGACGAACAGTGCCATGTTCAAGACTCTACAGTTTGTGGCCATTAGTGGACCTACGTATGACCAGCTTCCCCCGTTCCAGTGGAGCACGGCCGACTTCAGGGACACTGCTCCACACTCTGGCCAGCCAGATGTGTTCAAATTCGACCCCATCATGTTCGACGGTACAACAGATTTCAAGCCATTCCAGAGATGAAGAGATATTTATTGCTAAATACTCAGATATTTTATACGGTGTCAACACTATGAACAGGTGTTACCTGTATTCAGTTTCATTTAAATTGCCTGGATTTCGAAACACACCCAGTGCAACATCTTGAAAGGAAACCCGAGGTGTGGAAAATTTTATAAATAAGACTAATGGTTTGTTTGGTATACTCCTTGTTACTTTGTTATTACTTCACTTTCAACTGTGATATTTTCAACCACAATATTGATTTATGTAGGTCTAATAAAAACAGTTATTTTCTTGAATTTAGTTATGGTTCAAAACATAATTATATAAAATCAGGCTTGAAATCAAACGAAAGTTTTGCTGGAAATTCTGAAACAGCAGCACACGACTGATCCATGGCAATAATTTATAAATGTCTGCATTGTTAAACAGTGTAGACTGCAATATGCTGCCGTGGCCGTTGTTCCTCTTACTAAAGTTATGTATTCATCAACACTTCTATATTGAGAATATTTGTTCCTGCAACACGATACTTGAACCTGTTATTCGCAGAAATGCGTCATTTGTGCTTGCTATGCAACAGCACACTGCAGTACTAAGACAATATTTTGTCCCTGCTGTTCATTTTGAATCACTGGTACAACTTAGACTGTGCAGAATTTTTATTGATGTACCTATTCCCAATGCATTTAGTGCACTTTCAAAAGCCAAGTATTGTACCATTACATCCACTCCCAGGAGACAAGTTTATCATATAAACCAATGCAAGAATGGCATATGGATAGTTTATGTTACAACTTTACAGCATCCTGCTGTATATATGCATTAACTATGTATACCCTTTTTCCAATAGAATTTATTTCACAAAATGAACATTATACAGAATGACATGCTGTGTCTTTGAATAACTAATGAGAACATGCGTTATGTACAGAACAATATGAACTCCAGAATGTAAGCTCACACCAAATCGGGGAAAAGTTCAATGAAAGATTCCTCCCAGACATTGTCCGTTAGACCTCCAGAAATATCGCTGTAGGGCGACCCTACTTCACTGTAGTCACTAGCAATACCGGAGTCACTACCAGAGAAATAATCATCCGAGGAAATGAGGTCTGAACAGGGCCCAAGTGTCTGGGAGTGCTTCCTCTTGGACTGTTTCTCCGCCTGCGGGGCAAGCTCACTCTGGAGTCTCTTATTCTGTTCACTTGGCAGTAACAACTGTCCATTTTGTGAAATTTCCTCTGTGGAATCGGGCGTGGCCTGTGAATGGAGGTCATCCTCGATAAGGCTTTCAATGTCATTGAGAAGATCAATGTTGATCTCGGGTAAAACATTCAACACTTCTTTTTCTAAGTCCACAAAATCACTGATACATGGAACAGGGGTTTCCTCTCCCATGACCTGAATACTTTCTTCCTGATCAGTTTTGAGGTTTGGAACAATACACTCGATGTCTGTTTCCGTTTTAAGTTCAATGGTAGAAGTAGCATCTACATCAACAATGACCTCCATCTCAGGCTCCGGAGTGAGGGGCTCAATCTTATAATATTCATGGTCAAATTTAATCAGTTCATTGATGGAGTCCAGTTCTGCTGGTGACGGCCCCACCACTGGAGAATTGGGTCCAAATCCTGTATCTTCACTTGGCTTGACTTGGAGTTTGCGTAAAGGTTTGACATCAGTTTTTGCAACTTTGTCGGTGGAATTTGCACTTTTGTGTACAAGGCCAAGTAGAGACTGAAATATAAAATAAGCAAATTAAATACACATGATAACATCGAAAAAAGGAAGTATTAAATAATAAGATTTAAACCGAAGATTTGGAAGAAAGTTTTTTTTAAAATATGCTTACCACAGAGTTAGGACGTATGGCATCATTGGTTGAGATGGTGAAGGAGTTAGTCCCCACGGCAGAGAGACAGAGGATACTGCAGATCCCGAGGTCTCCTCCTCCATCTTAACCAGTGAACCGTCCGTCCCGAGGCGCTCTCTCAGTGACGAGTTCTCAGTCAACAACACACTGGATCGTTGTTTCAGTTTATCGTTTTCTCTTTGAAGACGTTTGTTTTCTTCCATTAACTTTGACACCTGTATTTCCAGGTCGGACATCATGGCCTTCTTCCTGTCGCGAGCTGTCTGGGCTGCTACTCTGTTTTTCAATTTCCTGAAACATACAAGCCACTGTCAATATAAATCATCCATATTTGTGAAAAATAAAGAACTTCCTGTTATATAAGCTGTGGAAGAAAAAAAAAAGGGGGGGGGGGGAGTGTTAGATCAGACGTAAAAAAAAAAATTATTTAATTGAAAGTATGTTGTTCTAAATGACAATACCTTCTCATGAGTTTTTCCTCTGGAGACAGGTGAGTCAAACGACGCCTCTTCCTGGGACTTTCATCCTGATCTCCAGAGAAATACTCCACGTCCATGGGCGACTGCAAAGTGATGGGCCTGGACTGAGTTTTCCCTGGTACAGTGGTTATAACGATGGTTTTTGGCGTGAGTAGAGACATTTTAGGTTGTTGTGAGTCGTGATCCGTAAAACATGGCAGTCTACGTTCCGTAAAGTCCGGTGGAAAATGGTAATTCTGTCTACGACATTGTGTAGTTGTTTCTTGGTCGATGCAATAAGCGGAAGTGCTGATGTGTCTTTTCGTGTATGGTTTTTCTTGGTATTGACGTCATATGACGCTAAATTCCGATTGGTCAGCTAAATATAGAATGACATAAACAGATGTCAGCTGATGTAAACAAACGTATTGGTGGATCTAACACCAAACAGTATGATGCAATACATGTACATATTGCATTCTTAAGTTTGCCACATACTTGATCAATAAACTTTGGACAGGTAAATAGTTCTATGATCATTCATTGATTTTCTTTAGGCGTAACTATTTTAAAAAATAAATCCATATCAATCTCCGGGGGATGGGGTGGGTTTACAATCAATCACCACATCACCTATACTTTGATTATAACGGGAACAGTTATATATATAGGTATGGGAAAGCTTCCGAAATTATCTCTCTAAATAGAGCAAAACATTCTACTTCAGAATTATCCAGTTCATTATGAAATTGTATTTTCCCAAATATGCTAGTATAAATGTTTCGTTTAGCAGATCTTTGAATAATCTTTCAAACAACAAGTTAGTATGAATAAAACTCGGAACAGTGGCAGGACCAGATGAATATGGTGTACATTGCCCTAGATGCTAAGAATCATAGGCGGATTTGCCTCCCCCCCCCCCCCCTTTTGTGACAACTTAATTATATAGCTAAATTAACCTCTAAAAGTAACTTTAAAAGCCTCTAAAACCCCCAAGAGCTTCCAGGGGTTTCCTTGCTTTGGCTTCATCCCAGACCTTAAGCTTAATATATATATTGGCTCCTCTTTCAAGGACCCCCCCCCCCCCTTTTCAATAAATCCTGCACCAAGTGTGCCGAGTATGTATAGCTACTTTTATAATTTTTGCCATCTTGTTTTCTAAGGTGGCCAAATTGTAGTCTTGTCCCATGATCTCCTGCTCTCCAATTGTAGAGCAGGGGATCATGGGACAAGACTAGCCAAATTGCCACTCCCCTTACCTGCCATTATGCCCTTGCATAAGAGACAACAATAAATAAAAATTCTTCTTTCTTAAATAAAAATAATGCAAAGGTTGCATTCAATTCAAAGTTCAAAATCCTAAAGTATGGGAGGAGGTCTTCAACCTACAGTGCATAGATTCAATTCATTAATTACTAATACTACCTTTAATTAATAAAGGGAGGTGGAGGAGGTGGGTCGGTACGTCTTTCTAACTTTGCATATATTAATGTCCCTATCTTATTATCCAAAAGAATGGAGGCATGCTACATTTCGTAGTAAATAATTTTTTCATGACAATTTTGCGATTAGTTCTGTCCTCATTACTTATAGTGCACAAATGAAATAACTCTTCTTTTTTTTTCTTTTTTTTTATAAATCATTATGAAATTCTAGAGGCGGGTGGATGGTTGGATCCGACTATAATCTATGCATGTGCATTGAACACCTTAACCGTAGTTATGCTATTTATAATGATTATTCAATAAAAGTGGGCTAAGGACTTGTTTAGGTTGGGGATTTGTTTGTTGTTGTGCGTTTTCTTCTTGCATTTCACAGGTAATTCAAAGATAACCAAAACAAAGAAATAAATGTTCTCACTATAACTCCAACATGCAATGAATCTTATGAGAAGAGCTTAAACTTTCAATCAAATTATAAGAGGATTCATATTACAAAGATTTTATTACATAAAATATACATATGCAAATCTGTTTATCTAAGGCATACTGTTTACTAATAAAAATAATGATTAAAAAATCCATGTGATTAAAGAAATCGTACAGGTAATATACAATAATCTGTAATGCATCCTAGCTGATGTAACACAAACCACCTCATAATGGTTGCATTCATAATGGTTGCATCCATCATTCTCCAAATGGTAGAATGTTAATACCTTTTAGTTTGATCAGAAATCCATAGTTCAACTCTCCTCTAAGGATGACCTTGACCAGAAATGAAGCTTTAACCTTCACCTTGGCTAAATAGGATATTTATGGGCAAAGGTTAAAACAGACCATTTCTAGATGTTTATCTTTTAAAGTAATTTAACACCTATCTTTCAATATGAAGCATACCTTAGGCACAAAGCTTTGCTCATTTGAAATCAATTTCAAAGATTTTATTTGACCAAAGTGCTCAGATAGTGGCCATGCCATAAACTTTTTCTGGGTACAAAAAGGTGCTCATTTCACTGCATATAAAAGAAGTTGTGCAAAAACTAATTTAAGACATTATATTTTTCCTATCACTATATATGCGAGAGTATTCAAGTATTAGTCATGGCCACTAAGGCATCAAAGTGAAAGTGGACAGTTCTCTGCCTGTATGTCAATAACGTAATAAAAATATGGTTTTCTTTCACATGAATATTTAACATGTAGATAGAAACACGTAAATTGATCTCACAAAATCATTAAGTATAATCAAACACCTGACTTATAAATAATTATAATGCAATAAGTCTGCTACTTTACATTAATACAAAATTCTATGCCAATATCACAAATTCTTGTGTTTCTACAACAATAGCCCTGATGATGTAATTCTTAGACAGTAGTAAAATCTAACCGAGACAGTGTAAACAGTCCTATATCAACGATCAGACACTCCTAAAGCTGCTATCTAGATTTCTATATACAGAAACTCCTAAAGCTGCTATGTAGAAGTCTATACACACACATTTTTGTTAATCCTGATCCTAAGCAATCGTGGAGTCTAGGCTGCTTGCCTATAAGTAGGATTGTGTCTCTTTCTACATCTACAGTTCACACATGTACCTATCTATATATACACTATTGATTAACACTGATTAGAAATTGAACACAGTTCTTTGTATGACTAGATCACTGTGTCATGGGGGAACAGACAGCTAAACGTCCTAAAGTCTCTCCTGATTATATTGATAGTGAAAGTATACATGCTATCTTTGAATCCTGGTTGTGTCAGACCATTAAGTCAAGTCATTCACTGTTTTCCCTCTTACACAAAGGAAGATAAAAAGAGCAGCCTTCCATTTTTTTTGGACAAATCTACAAAATTTTGATGTCCAAGAAAACTGATGAAACTATATACCATATACATGCACCTTTAAGTTGGCTTTACCTATAAGGCAGTTGTATTTTTAAAGGATATTTTGGAGGGATTTGCCATTTACCTGCTTATGAGTCAGTGCAACTTTTTTCTAGCATCAGTTGACAATTTCAAACCAATGCTCTATTATATTTACCTCAGTTTCGAATAATATATTGAGAAATAACAGATATTTATTTTATACTTTTTTTCTCAACAAACCAATTTCATATCAATATTGTGTTCAAACAATATTTTGGAATATGACATTGATATTTAACCTTTTATTCTAAAAACAAAACAAAACAAAAACAAACAAAAAAACAAACAACCGGCTACCATTTTGTTTATCCAGTCCATGTTTTTGTTGAAGAGCTTATGTCCCTTTTAAGTTTTAATGCATCTTAGAGTGCCCAAATAATATAATATGTGCAGACTTTTGTCAACAATAATTATGATAATTGTCGGAGTTCTTGACCAAAATATTAGTTCCCAAAAATCTGACTTATAGGCGAGTAAATACAGTAAATCTCCAAAAATTTACCGGCAAACCCTCTGGAAATATTGGAATTATACAGTTACTGTAGCAAATCTATCCACTACATGGGCTGAATCTATGACCCAAGAGGAAGAGCATGAAATCTGGCCATAGTAACCTATACTGTGTCTATTGTTAACATACCCCCCCCCCCACCCCAAAAAAATATATTGGACATAAACTGAAAGGTAATTGATTGTCACCATCTCATTTAAGAAAAAACAAAAACAAACCACACACATCACAGTTTGCTATCATCTGATGGAAATGCATGTGTACTGGATTACCACATGTAAATCATACAAAAAGCATTGATACTTGCCATATGTGACAAATATTTTACGTAACAACCATTCATCTCTGGAATGTTGAAATTGTATGAGATTCTGATTCAAGCTGTGTAAATTATCAATGTTAAGTAGTATACAAAACACACACAGAAAAACCATTACCCTATCAACCTTTACACGTTTGGTCCAGTAGTACCATTGACTACCACTTATCACAATTCTACATTTCCTATCAATAAACACAGAGCATTGAATTGCCCATACAGACAAATGATGCTTTAAAATATGTATCATTGTGATACACTCTACATGTATTTGTATGAAAGACTATGCTTGTACATATGAGAACCATATGGAATGAACTGTACATCAGTCAGTTAGCCACCAGACATCTTAATCTACTGCAGAATCTTGAGATAATGGGCACAGTTAACCCTGGAATGATGGGAATTCCCCTAAACTGGTTCCCTCTAGAATCCGCTGTCCCGGCTGTACTGGTGCTCCACATTAATGCCACCCCAGTGCAGAATCTGTTTGTCTGGATTTTCTTCCCATTTACCCACGTCAACATTTAACTGGAATGCATTGCATTGAAAAATCAAAACACAATTCAAAATATGCATGTTGTATCTAGAACTTAAAATGATTTAGAAAACTGGCTGCATTTATCAATTCCATTACATATTTCAGACAGTCGGTGTCAATCCAGAGTTACCTTCCTTGTGGCATGTTTATGGGATTCCTTCTTCTCCCATTGTTTCTGTTTCACTTGTTCTTCATGGATGTGTGACGCACCACACCCCCACATCTACAAAGAAACAGTAAAACTGATGGATGCTCCCCAAACTGCATCTAACCAATGAACTACATGTACTTTATATGGAAAACGACTCGCACAATGATCAATATAAACTGCTAAATATTTGTTGAAATGAAGATTTTTTCATATAAGGTATATGTTCTCAGTGAGAAGGAGAAGGCTTACATAGGCTTGCCCTGCTGCCTAATCCTATTATGTTTTTGCATAATAAAATAATGTTTAAATTAAAATGTTCTCAGTGATCTTAACCTTTACAAAATGATATTGAGTGGCAGTGTTTGGGTGCATAAAAGCACATTGCAAGTTACTATTTTTTTTCTCAAGCTACAAAAAAAATGATCCAGTCAAAATATGTAAGTTTGCAGTGGTTAGCAGATCTATGAGGATTGAATTTCTTGCCTCCATTTTGTGAAGAGCACAATTCACTCCATAATGTTCCACAGAGTCAAAATCTGCAGGAATAAATAGCACCAAAGATCGTCCCTCCTTCCCCATGTAAATTCCTTTACGTAGGTCTCGTGAATACTCATTCCATGTTGTGAGGGGACCATTACCTAAAATATGAAACATAAACACTTCACTACACAAATTTTCAGCATGGAATCCCTGATCATAACGCACTGATTAACACTACTAATTCCTACTTTCACTAGAAAACTGCAAGGGCCCCGCCGAGGGCTATCATAAGAAAGTGACATTCTGTGAGAAGTGCGTGAACCCAGTAATTATAACACCTTCTGCTTTCTTGCAGGAGTACAAATTATGCAAAGTTGTCAAACGTTGCACCATAAAACTTTAGTTATCGCATCACACACAATGTGAGGACAGGCGATCCAACAACGGATGTGATGGAACCTAGGATTTAAACCTCTGCCTTTATTGTAGCAGTATCATTGTGCCAAGTTTCAAAACTGTACCATAAACCTTCTTTGAGTTTATCGCTCAAAACTTAGTTATCGCATCACGAGAAAATGTTAGCGACAGACGGACAGAACCAAATTTATACACTTCTGCCTCTTATTGAACAGTACTAATGTCAGTTTCAAAACTGACAATTAAAAACTTTTTGAGTTATCGCATCACACTCGGTTATCGCATCACGACGAAATTGTGACGACGGACGATCCAGAATTTACGTCTACATTCTGTCCTCTTATTTGTAGAGACAATTGTGGCAAAGTTTAAACCTGTCCATAAAACTTTTTGATTATCGCATCACAACTTCAGTTATCGCATCCGAACGAAATGTGTTGACGACAGGAAGACGGATTTGAACCCAGTATATACACTTTTTGCTCTTATTAGGTACATTGTGAATAAGTTTCAAAACTGTATCAATAAAAACTTTTTGAGCTTATCGGCATCACGAACTTCACCGATCGGCATCACGACGAAAATGTGGGCGACAGATGAGAGCGGACGGAACCCAGATTATACATCGCTCTTATTAGTACATGTGAGAAAAGTTTTTAAAACTGTACGGATCAAACTTTGTTTGAGTTATCGCGTACCCAACGAAAGGTGCACGGACAACGGACAATGTTGATTACTGGCCACCGCATTTCATGGCGGGCCTAATAATTCGTGGATACCTATAAAACCATCTGGCCTAACTGAACTAGCTGGCACTCCTAAAAGGCCCTTCATATTGTATATTTTATGTGGACCAGAGAGAAATGAATTTCAACATATTCATATTTCACTGAGGAATTGGGATGCCATAAATTTTTTGACCATATTTTTAATAATCAATTTGTATTTACACATAAAGAGAAACATTGCGCCAATTGGTGGATGAACAAAACGCAGGCGATATGGTGAAACATACACCTCCAAAAGTAGTTTTTAAGGAGGATACTGGCAAATGTACAGAAATAAATTTAGATGCCATATAAATCTCAAAATTGAGAAAATCAGTCTGCATATCAGGTGTATTAATTATAATGCATACAAATTATCAGGAACTTTGGGAAAAAGTAAAAAGAATGCGACAACTTTAAAATATTCTGGACAAAACGGATACATGGATCATACATGTAGTACCCCCACCACCCCGCGCCCCCCCGCCCCGCTCCCCCCCCCCGCGCCCCCCCTATGTTACAAGGGGTATCAAAAATTATTTGATAATTTCAAAACCTTCATCATATAAATATTGAGAAGATTAAACACAGAATAGAAATGAAAATCATTATTCTAATTCAGAGTCCAATGGAAAAGGCAAAACACAAATTATAAACATATGAAAAAAGATTTGCTGTCAGATAGAATAGATTTATATATTACAGTAAATCACAGCTATTGAGAACCCCCAGGGCCAGCAAAAAACAGTTCACTAAACTTCATTCTATCCAGTAGAGTTTTTCTTGTATTCATTCCATAGGGGAATATTACTTCGTGTTAAAGCGTGGATACATTATAAGCATGTTTGTTATAAGTAAGTTTTACTGTACCACCACGAAAACAAGAAATGCACATGTGCTGGGACTCACTTTGCATTACTCTGAATATTGGAGATATCTGGATTAACATGGCATCTTCTCCTCCAAACCTACTGGCTCCCTCTCTGCAAATAAACCCTCAAATCTTAACTAATAGATTTAAACAAATCATGTGTTCAGTATCTTTAGTAATTGTTGGTGTGAACAGTTTTGAAGACAATTTGACTGGCTGCAATTAAATAATTTTTTTCTCTTTTACAAAATTTTCTGCCTTTATTAAATACCTCCATGGTTTATCCAGAGCCAGACAGTAAATATTTCTGCCCTCAAACGAGATCAGGGTAATCGTGGGACCATGATAGGCAGAAATATGGTGATGAAATCTGAAGGAAACAATGACTAGTTCAATGACCATTCATATAAAAATAGCAAACTATTTTGATAAAGAGAGTTAAGTGCTTGCTACCTGTTATGGGAGAGGCCATGTTCTCTGCTGTCATACAACAAAGTCCAGCTTTGACATCGAGTAAGCTGGGCCTGCAAAAGTCAGAAAACTGAAGGTCACATCACAAAGCGATTATACCTCTAGAGACTCGTGAACAAGTGAAGAAAACCAGTAGTAACGCCACAAGACACTGTATGTGATGATGTATAGCTGTAAACAGCCCCTGATGGTGAGGTGTTGCATTCGTATGTCAGTCTGATGGGGCTTAGCTTTTTCCTACAATAACTTTCACCAATGCTAGGAATTCTGGTAATTTTGCGTCTGCTAGTCTAAATATTTTAAAATATACTGTGGTCTACAAAGTATGTTTGTTTTGCCTCGGACTAAAATGTCGCCTGTATCTGACAACGCCTCACGTGATTGCCGTCTAAATTTTTTAGACGGCAGAAGCAAAATAGGGAATAGAGGCTTTACGTTTTTATTTAGTCTCGAAATTACTCGTTATGTCATACTGTGCGCTAAATTGGTTCGAAAAAAATATAAAAACACACAACGTGAGTAGTTCTAAGCAGCACGATCAGCAAAGAAATGTCAGGTTAATACAATTCATAGAAATGCTCGTGCTTACCTCGCCTTCAGAGAAGAATTAGCAGACCGACTAATTCGAGCAGTCAATACAAACTTAAATAATTACTGTAATTATTGACTATATCAAAACTAACGGAAGATTTGTATTTATTAATGACATGATGAGATGGTAGCTATTTAGATTTGTTTTGCCTCGAACTAAAATGTTTCTCTCTCATTAGTTGAAATGTGTCACGTGACTGCCGTCTAAATTT
>CAJDSM010057068.1:2728-17239 GCA_903981925.1 Ostrea lurida | reverse complement strand
CCTGTTTTTAAAAATACCTCAACAATTAATAAATAACAATTATCACACTAGCATAGAGGTAACGTTTAATAATGTTTTCGGGCGGTGCTACATTAGACGCAATAAGAGTACTAGACATATCGAGAGCCACTGCCTAAGAATCTTACCTGTGGTGGTCATCTAGGAGGGCAAAAGAACCGAGTGATTCACGGAGGAGGCTAGCAGCAGAATGCACTGGAGAATCCTCACTAAATCATTACCAAGGACTCAGTAATTACCCCAACTTTCTCCTTCTGTCCTTCACACCAATTCTCGTAGCAGTCGATTATTAAGCCTCCTCTCTCATAAAAAAAGAAAGGCATTAAGATCAGCACCTTTAATCATTTGTTATGGTTGGGGTCTTTTCAGTAATCTTTACTGTATTACGAATAATATGTTAGTATTTCATAGGATCTACTAATAAAATTTTAACAATGAATTTAATATCTTTTCTGATAATAACATGAATAATTTGCGATTTTAATGATTGCATTTTAAATCCGTCTAGCGAGACTGTAAAAGGAGTTTATTATATGGGGTATTTAATCCTGGACAGCTTGAACAAGAATGGAAGAGGGATGGGTGGTTCTTACCGGGGCAACAGCTAAAACCAGGAATGGCACGGAACACCTTCGCAGATAGATGGGTGAGTGTGGCCGCTTAAATCCGCAGTTAGCTGAACAGCCCAGGGACGAGGAGACGGAGGCAACACATACAGACCCAAGAGACCCTAGGCTACGTTTTGAAAGAGCGCCAGATCTACAACAGGAAGGTCATGTTTTTCATAGCTTCATTATGCGAGTCGAATATTCAATCAATCTACAGCAACAATACACCAGCCCAATATTCTACAATTCAACTTACTTTGAGTAGATCCTATATCGATAAATTTTTTTAACTTCCTATCTTATCAACACTACTGCAAACACACCAACTGTCCTTTGAGATTATATTATATATATCTTACACAACACGCGGCGACACAATGTCCAAACTGGCCCACCACGAGTAATCACTGACGTATCAACACATGACCATATACGCTAATTAAACAATGGTCCACACGTCCGACGGCGCTTCTCACGCTGTCCATCTCTCTCTCACATCGGCAACGTATCTGTGCAAAAAAGAACCAATTAGGTTCTTCATCCAGTACAATTCTTTTTACACTTACTTCCATTGAGCAAATCACTTTACTTGATTGTATGTCCATTTCATTTTTACAGGTTTATATTAAGGGGAGTGATCTACCGCTCTGAATCACTCTTTCTAAACAGAGAAAACGTACAATGTAATCTTCAGAAAATATGGGAACGTTAACTTTTTGGTTCTTGATTTGGAGACAAGATGGGCCGCATACTAAATAACGTATAAGCATTCGCCGAGATGTGCCCTTATTGTAAATAAAAATTAACCCTCACGGCATATTTAAATTTTCGGAAAGCCTTAAATTGATAAATTCAGGAGGAAAATAGCCGTAGATTAGGAATATAAATTTTCTCACTTCTTGCTGAATATTGCGATGATAACCTAATCTTGGATCGGAAAAATGATGATAGGAGTCTCATTTTGAAACTCTCAGGAAATTCTTTTTGGGCATGCTTTCGCGCTTTCTTCCTTCTGAGATGATTCTGCATAAAATACGACATGATTGATTCAACACTTTGAACCAAATCGTGTGAAAATAGTATCTAAGATACGCTTGTAAAATTTGCCAGTGTGGGACATTGAAAAAACCATTCACATTCTCTGATAGAGAAGTTACATATGTGGACATCTGATATAGTTTAATAAATGCATCACGCACGCACTCCACTAGCATTCAGTTCATTAGCTATAGATCTAATATAGAGCAGGATTGAATTACTAGGCTAGAGACGTCTCAAGGTACATGGGTACTATGTGAACTTAATGCAAATTCTCATGTGACATAGGCTTGAGAACTGAGAACGTGCGTGTAATCTCTGCATCTACATTTCGCTCTCTCATGTCATTCTTGAAAAGAAAATCATCATTAGGGCACAGCCAATATAACGCTGGGTATGACAGTTGTTTATACCTGTGGTATAAAGCTTACACTGAGGTGTGAGAACAGAGGAGTTATCATAGTACGCGGTATAGAAATATGTATGTCAGTTAAACGCAAAGTCACATCGATTACTAATCGATCAAGTGTAGGCGGTTCTATACCGACGTAAATGGTCTGGAGTAATATCTGCATCCCCATGTGTATTATCCATGGTGGATTAAATCATTTGGTTAGTACTGTTTTTCAATCTGGTACTCCAGACTGAGGATTGTTATTACAACTGTACCTAAGTGTGATGTAACCTTGGTCCGTTATAACACTAAAGACACCATCACTTAGGTAGGGAGTCTTGATAAAGAAGACACACAAATATAATTAATATTTGTAGGCCATGAACTGTCATCGATCACTAAGATGAACTCGATTAGCATGTAGAGTTACTTTTTCTTTTACTCATATAGGTGTGCGATGTAATACAAGTGAAAGAAATATGTGTTCGCTGCTAAATACATAATGTAAACAGACGACCAGTTGTATAAAATTAGACTTTGCAAGTGTTATTTTAGAAAGATATCATTGACGATATAAAAAGTTTCAGCAATCTCATAATCACAGTTTCAGTCTATTCTCAGTATAACGATAGCTGGTATGTTTTAATTATACTATGAATAATTTTGTTGTGGACTATCCTGACTTTAAAATCAAGATCATTTATGCATATAATGAAAATATGTAACAGTATTGTGCACGTTGAACGTAAATTGTATTTTAACGCTTGGACATAACATTTTAACCTTTGCGACAAAAGACACAAATACCATGAACAAATGGTCTAGGTAGCTTACTCTTTATGAACCATAGCCAGAAAATGGAATTACGGTAAGTAAGGTCGATCATATTTAAGACAGTATAATTTTATTTTTAACTTTTGGTGAATTCATTTTGCTGCACAAGATCATCATATTGAACCAATATGTGCTTTGTATTGTTACATTCATGTAACTATGCTAATTGTCAGGGGGCCTAACGTGGTTGGTTTAGAACTATTGATGATCCTGATAAAGCGTCTACGTTAGTTATGCCTGGTTTAGATTCACACTTTGTATTGTTTCTGCATATACGTTACGTATTGAAAGTTACGAATATAATTATTTCATCTATTAACATTTAAATGGTACCTATAATAATTTTAAAATTAAATGTAGAAGTTATTACTCTATAATAGTAGTAATAATATGCTTTTCACTAACTCAAAGAATCTACAAAGTTTAATGTCAATTATGCTTAACATCCGTTACTATTCTTAACTCTTGGTGTAACCAGAATAATGCTGTTGCTATAAATAGATTGTATGTAGTTTTGGGAGTAGAGGCCCTCTTTAGTCTTCACCACTGGCCAGTTCGTGACCTAACCCCGTGGTACATTATCAGGCCTTGTATGATCAGAACTATGCTGTAGTTGACTACATTATCGAAATCGGGATGATAAGTTGTTTATCTTATAATTGGAATATCAAGGATAATTATATTTACACAGATATGCTCTGACACAGCTGAGGGTAGAGATGTTTCTATTATGTAAAGTCAAGTTGATTTGTAATAGACAATATAACTTGGACTTATAGTACTTTGAACAGATGTGGTGATATATGAGTGTGCGTGGACCGTTATGTCGCAGTCAGATGCTAATGTCTTATCTTCCTAAGACTTTGGGTGATCTAGTCTATTTCTTCGAGTCTAAGATAATACACAAATCTAGTGACGCGATCTTTATGATATAGTCCACACTCTGCGAACCATATCATAACTGAATTCACACTGAACAGAGGAAGGCACTCGCCAAAATCATAGACCGAAAAACATTTTATACCTTTAGCAAGCAGGGTATATTATTCGTCTTTCTGCCATTAGCAAATAGTTTTCACATCTCCTAAGCGCATAGTGAAATTTCTTCATCATGGCAAGCATTTTCTACACCCAACACTCCCACAGAATCAACTTTGATTAATCGAAAGCCGTTCCTAATCCTATGATCTATGTATCTGGAATATCGGTGACGTATGTGTCATTGTATTAACACGTTTTATTTGTGTTGCTGGTTTTTACGCCTACAATGACCAAGACAGCGTACGATCTTCGTATAATGAATCTTGTCTATTTAGTCTTCTAGCTGTTTTGCATAGACGTTATGGCTGTATCACTGTAGTACGGCAGGAAATGAATATATCCAAAACGAAGGAAGAGGAAAGGCACTACAATATGCAACTAAAGCGTGATCACATCATGGCAGAAGCTAACAGCAATCATTGAGTACTCTTGTGTGGGCTTACAAAGGTCTGGCACTTTGGGGCATCGGAGGGGGTGGGTACAGCGGGGCACGCACTAGGGTGATGCTGATCAACATCCTGACGAATAACTTACAAGGCAGACATATTCCCATATCCATATAGATTTCATTTGTGCGCACATGGCGTCGGTAGCTTAGACTTAGAGATTTGCATCGATCCTCTACTGGGTCTGAACGATAATCTGTTTTTCTACCATTTAAGTACAGTTCGAACCATGTTGTATATGATAAGTAATAAAATATTAAATAATATATGCGCATCGGGTATTGATCTTTGATCGATAGAAATATACCTATGAATTCTAGCTCAGTCTTGTCACTGATACATATCTTAGTCAACCTTAGTGCAGCAGGCCATTTCACAGATATGTACAAGCACAGCATAAGCTTAGGCGTCTCGCTGCTTGGCCATTTTCGAAACGTCTTACTACCAAGAGTTGTACACTGTGCCATATGCATATCACTTTACACTCAACATGAATTATTCCACGGTCATTCACTTATATAGCAGGAGATACCAACTCAGTCCAGAGCTTAACACATATTTGGGCCGTCTCCTTTCATCGCACAACTATATCTTACGAAATACCGCAGTTTGAGGTGGGTGGGGTCCCGCAGGCTTAAAGTATGTATCAAGAGATCAAGATATAATTGTAAGTGTTGTAGAGCTAAGGAGGGGCAGCGCAAAGAAAGCGACGTCTTGCTTGTAGGGCAAAAAACTGGCCAAATTCTTGTCTCTTGAGACGATCTCTTAGCCTGATTTCCTAGGGTCATAATGTCAAGGATTGAACTCTGGAGCCTGGTTTAGGCCTGTGATACGCTATAAATATTTAGAGAATAATGTAAACTAAAAAACAGCTTTAGGGCGTCTGCATTATTTTTTCAGTGAATTGCATCGCGCAGCAATATAGAGACGCTATTCATCGTTAAATTGGTTTTGTATTACAAGTTAGGTTCATTACTCCAGGGACTTACGCCTGTTATTGAACCCCGTAACCATAGAGTGATTGTGGAGGTCAAAAACGGGCCTAGACAGCAAACCTCAATCAACACGTGATTTGAGGATATCGAGGTTCATGACGAATTATATACTCTGAATCTAATTCGTACAAATATAAATCATATACAGTAATCATAATCATACTTGATAGCACCTTGTCCCACCGATTGTGATGAACCGACATTTACAGACCAATTTCGTACTAATCTCTTCCAATAGAGTAGCTTCTCTATAGACCTGCACAATGGTTGGCTTAGTGGGGAATGACCACGCATACTATGATATGATTGAAATGTGCGGAATATGATAACATATGAAACATATGTTATGAATATCTAAATAAACCATGCATGATTGGAGCTATACATAACTTAGTTATTACATTCCATTTAATTCTAATCTTCAAAATTGTCAAATTCACACCTACATATTACTAATGAGAGGTGCTCTTTGTCCGCGTAGAATTACGTGGTTAGTGAAGATATATTTACAGGTGGGTAATTCCAGAATAGTGAATGCGTGGTTATATATTCTACAGTAGCACTGTGCAAAGCTGTTCGGAAACATTCATGGTCGTTAACAAATCGACTCTTTAAGTTGTCCTGACTTATACTATATATAAGGCTAGTACCGTTTCTTAGAACATTGAAGTACAACAGTTTTAACGGTTATCCTTACAAAAACAGGTTTAACTAATTTCTTTTTACACTAAAAAGTCCATTCCCTTTGAGAGAGTGGAACGGGCGATATAATTTCAGGAAGGTCACGCAGATATATATAGATACGCATTTTTACGTTTTGTCAATGAGGAAGAAACTATGAGCATACCGGAATATTAAGAATATCGTCAGCTTTGTACACGACAGATAAGTAGAGTCATGTCACATATATTTTGGCAAAGACGTATGCGCGATTATGTACCCTGCTTAGTTTTACAGTAACCCGGAATTTGAATACAAAATAACATGACGGTTGCGACTGGTTTCTTGTTTTGAGTCCTTCAATGATAGTGGGCAAGAAATTTGGGGTATGGAACAAGAACCAAACTACATTAGAAGTGAGGAATCGCGGGTCTTTTAGATATGACCTTAAAATGGGAATCTCTGTTTTAAAGTTATGGTCCTAAAAAATATCTATTTCACATGAGTCAATACTCAAATATTTCTTTACGTCAATTAACAGGAAGTTGACATACATATGGTCTTGAATATACGGTAAGCGCGGTAATGAGGCACCTGAAAATAAATAATATTGTGATAACAATTAGGCAAGTGGCTTGTGATATGCAGTTTCGGAAATCCTATTTCACCACAATTAAGACTCGATCCAATATATTTAGCCTTATAGTCAGTTAATCAATGCAGGAAGTTTCCTGACCTGCAAAAAGGTTCTTTGTAATATTCGGTTTAGAAGAGACACCAGGCAGCGTCATTAGATATGGAGCTATGAATGCGAATGCCTTGCCGGTTGTCTGTCATTTTTAGAGGATAAGATATTGATCATCATACAAAATAGTAGTTACCGCTAAAAAGGTATTTTTTAACTCACTGTAATCGAATTTATCTATATTTTTAGCATATTGTAGTGTCTTTTGTAGTTTTAATCAGAAGGATATGATGCAGAACTCGGTATTCACTTTACATAAATTTCTCACAAATATTTACTAAGTAATGGATAATATTACTTTTTTCTATCTATCTACTATCGTATGTTTGACTAAGCAGAGATCATAGTGCTTATTGAGGATCTTAGACTCCACTAAAAATTGGCTGAATTTTCATAGAGTTAATGATTTGATTCTCTGGCATTCACTTTAACTTACCTTATGTATCGTTTTACCCCACCCTAACGACGATATGTGGACGTTTATTAAATGAATAAAGTCTTATGAGAGTATATTTTTTAGAGTATGACAAAGGTCCTATAGAATATAAGAAACATAGTCTGTAGGAGTCCTTGCGCTCCTGAATCAACCTTGATATAGAATCGATGAGCATCAGGCGCAAACACAAATATTTTATTATCTTGTCTTATATTTCACAGTCATCCGGGGAGTTTGCAGGTTCAGATATTCAAGTGGACTACAGTCGCAATTAATCCAAAAAAATTGACATCACTTATAAAACTCACCTAGAACCTCTTTAAAGCATTATATGGTGACCTTTGACCCTTGAAACTAGATCCATATATCAGGTTTACATGTAAGTACAATTTTGTGTGAGGCACACACTATTACATTAATGATTGACTAAGTCAGAAAAGACAGGAAAGTTGACATGCCGAAAAGTCTCTTGAAAATCGAGGCAAGACAGTTCAGTATGGGAATGTTCTTTTTACTCGATAAAGTAATTGGTATCCACGCAAGATTTGATGCAATATTCAGAGAAATAGATTCAGAATCATTGGATTTATCGCTATGCTAAGTTGCTGAAAAAAAATGTTGACGAAATGTAACTTATGTAATTCGGTCAGGTAGATGGTAATGACACACAATATCAATCTTCTTCTACCTGAGCGAACAGCACTTCTGGATAACTTTAGTAGTTCGTATTGGGAGTTCTACTCGAAGAAGTAGGGAATGAAGAAGGAGGATGAAGAGACGAGTAGAGAGATGGAGTCTAGTACAGAAGTATGCAGAGTATGAGAATGAGACGAGAAGTAAGAGAAGTAGAGTGTAGATGAGTCCATATAGTATTATAATCCTTGAACTCTTCTAGACCTTTTTTAAAAAGATTTTTGATGAAATCACGAAAATCATGCAATTGACAGCGAATTAATTGTGTCTCCTCGCAGAATCACTCATCTAGACTTCCATTGGGCACTAACAGTTCAGTAATCAGTGGGTTGCTCACCTGATATATATACACTTGATATTAATGCAAGTCACAGCTCAGTCTCTTCTTTTACTTATGTTCAGTTAATCTGTACAGATGCTAGCGTTCAAATTTTTGGTTAATATTAGTTACTTAATATTGAACTCTATTGGCAGATTGACAACTCATTATATGATAAACGTAGATATGACCTAAGTGGACCTTTGCAATCGTCATACTTTGTACTTTATTACTATGTTAGCACACTCGTATCCCCATGGGCACAACGATTCGCCTGCTTATGGATAGTCTATGCCTTATCAGTTGCTAGTACATTGATAAGGCGCTAATGGAGAACTGAATCGCTCCTGTTGCAGTATGATTTGCTGACACATTCTTTTACTAGCGATGCCTATCGTATTACTCTCAAAAATGATCTTAAGCAAAAAGCTTTTGCTATATGCTAGTCGCATGATTTATAACGAATACTCGTTTAATGGAACCAGTCTGATCATCTTTCGCTCTTCGCCAAAATTAATCAACTTGTCGTTCCTCATATACCTCACTGACCCTCTCGCTCTTCTCGCAATTATGCGGAAATTCATCACTAACGATTCATATAATAGGTTGACTGTTAATGATATTCCTACTTCTAAGTTAATTTTAGACTTGTCGCTTTTCCGTACTAGATTTCTGACGATCGCTCATGCGTAAACACCACTCGTTTCTCGATTTAGCTACTCTCAGTACACATAACACAGGGCTCACGTGCGGGATTGTGACCGTCAGCCAAGAGGATGCTTACCCACTCCTACGCATGGACCACCATGAGCACGTCGCTACTAGGTGCAATCGTCGTGATGATTGTGAGGTCTGACGTGTACCGTGCATTGTATCCAAACACATAAAACGAACACGTATCTCGTATGTGTATGTTGGCTGTGATCCTATGAATGAAAGTATCTGCGTATTAAATCTAAAGCTGTGGATGTATATTCTCGCCATTTTATAAGATTAAATTAATTAAATCAACCTGTATCAGCGGCAATTTGGACCACAATATGTCGGAGACTAATTCTAATCCCTCTGTATCGTGTCTTGGTTCGGTGCGTCCAGTCATATTCACAAATTCAAATTTCGCTGTTAGGCTCTCGATATGAATGACATTCGCCCGTGTACTGTACATCTCCACAGTGATAGTTTTCTATAGATCAAGAATTATCTAATATCACAGATATTTACTTGATTATTATCATACTGTGTGTGGTACATGGTTTTAGAAAAAATTATGTGTTGACTAAGTCAATAGTGTGTAGGATGACCATCTTCTAGTTGGCATAAAGACACCAAGACCTGTGCAATGAAGAGCAAATCGATCTTTTGCGATATACAAGGATGAGTCGCTTTACGTAAAATGGAAATTTTTTTTTAAGAACGATAACTACTCACCCATAGCCTAGAAGATCCTGTTTTCAAAATGTTAATTGATAAAGCCTCTAAATACTTTCAAACATTGACATATCATTAGTATTTTTATACTGGATCAAATGACATTTATGATTTAAAAAGCTGAAATTATATTATAGCCGCCTAGTTAGAGTTCCTAACTACCATACCACTGCATGTACAGTTTGTTTTTGATACATTTTTTTGTAAGGGGGGGGGGGCACATTCTATTATTAATGCCAACAAGACAGTCAGATACCAGCATATCATTTGAAACCAAACAGTAGATTAATTATTTTAATGCATTGAAAAGGTATAATCTAAATGAATTAATACATTAAAAAGCAAGCCATCCAATTATTAGAAATCATGCCAATATAATTCAAACTGCATTTTCACAATAACTGGGACATCTTAATTAGCATTAAATTCATGTTTTGAAATCATTATTATGATCATCGTAATATATTTCATAGATTGTTTAAGAGAAACTTTTGCGGTAGTGTCATTAAATTTCTGTAGGAAACCTTGTGTTCAAAACTTTCAATACACAATAAGATCAATCGTATTTCAACAGCGTTGTTCATCTGCTAAACATTTCTTAGTTTCGGTCACATTCCAAGGGTCGAGACGTATTAACTTATGATAACTCCAAAGTATTCGTGATAGTAGTATCATCTCGACCATCATCTTTCATACATGCTTGTTTTCTTGATCTCTTCTTAATTACAATGTATATGAATTAACCACGAAAAAGTTTGATAGGTTAGAGACCAATCTCTTTAAGACTCATCACCCGTCTAATAAACTGAGAAAAACAAGCGAAACATAGTAAAACATCATTTTGTGAGAAATCGGAGGATGTTAATTCTGCAAAAAGCATAGAATCGGAGATAAGCAGTTGAACATTTGTTAATTTTTACCTTATCTCAGGATTAAGACAAATTAGGAGTGTGGAGAGTAGCAATTGTATAAATTGGAGTGGAAGTAAAAAAATACCAAGGAACCAAGTCTGGCTCTTCATACATTAAAATAACAAACTTTTACACTTTGAGAAGAAATAGCGCAGAAGGAAAATATTGTGTATTTAAAAAGTTGTTGTTTTACATGCAAACCTAACATAACAACCATTCCATCAATGTAACAGATATAGTATTAATTAAGATCTGTTGTTTATTCATCTTTATCTCAAACTTCACTTACCATGCGCAACTGGTGTTTTTAAAAGAATAACCAGAACAAATTCTAAACACAATAGATGCGCTTTCAGGCTGCTATATGTGCTGGTTTTCGATAACGAGACCATAAGGACTACAGCACATGCAGCGGCTTTTCGATCTTCGACGATCCAACTCTCGAGTATCGGTACGATGAGGTGACACATGAAGTGAGCTTGATACTATTGATGGATCGATCTAAGAGGGGAAGTGTGGCTTGGATGTGATTATAGGGAATCTCCATTTTGGAAAAGCATGGTTTATATTGAATTTTGTTATGTTTTATGTGTCGTCATTGAGAGTGGACTGACGAAAAAAATCGTTCTTGATAGTTTTAGCCCTACTATCTGTGACAAAAAATGTTAAGACGTTACTTCTCTTGCTCTTAATCAAAGTGCTTTGCATTTGTAATTCTCTGAAGCTAGAGGACCGAGATGGTTATTGGTCCACAGGTTAACATGTTGCTGTCTTCTTTATCAACCAGAACATCTTTTTCCGTCATAGAATTTGAGTATTTCGGCATTAATCTAAGCAAACATAACAAACATGATTCAAAGTCGTTATAATGCGCAGTGTGAATTTCACCATCGATCCAGTGTATGATCGACTTCTTCGCTATATTTCGATGACCCAATCACTTTTCCGAATCTAGAAGACAGAGAGATATACAAATGTGGTGTGTCGTCATTGGCTAAATCGTAGGGAGTGTCTTTCATATATTATAAAAATATCAATATACTACTTATACATGTAAATTACAAGACTTTTCAAAACATGACTTTCAAAATAAAAAAGAGGCAAAATCTGGCCCATCGAGAGCAGTCAAGGTAAAACATGTATTACAAACTATTAAAAAACAAGACCTAGTGATCAGGAGTGTATCATTCGTAAGTCTTTGATGTTAAATAAAAACCTATATATATATATAATATTATTATACGAATCAAAACATGCTAGGCTTAAGAATATATGTTACAGTCTCTAAGCATAACAAATGTCTTAACAGTCTCGTAAGAATACAAGGCTTTAAAACATGCTTGTCAACACAGTGTGATACTATTTGAAAATACGACATAAATTGATGACCTGTCGAAATAGCTAGGTTTGGTTAGTAGCGTCTGTCGACTTAAGGGTCGACGACGACGAGACCGCCCCACGCCCTGGCGAAGTACTATAAGGGGATTCCCCCCCCCCGCCCCCCCCCCCCCCCCGCGTCGCCCCCCCCGTCCGACCGCCAACATACAGCAATCTTGAGTGGGAGGCATCCAGCAAGGATATCTGTCCCGCGTGGACGTTTGTTTATTCAGTATTTTGTTGGCGTGCGTTTTGTTGGGGGGGGTGGCGTCGTGAAACGCGGCCGACTGTAGCCTTGAAAACCACAACTTACATTAAATATTTATGAGACGTATTTAGCAGCGTGAAAATGCTTGAATAGTGTGGTAAAATAAATAATCACATGATGACTAGGGTTAAAAAAAATGAAAGGGGATGGTTGTGACCCCTATTTCGTTTCATTTCAAAAACAGAAAAAAAAAAAAAAAAAAAAATTATGATTGTAAACAATTGTTTTGGGATCAGGGGTGGGGTCAATTAATTCGAGAACTGTTGTTGTGTGCTGTTTGTGTTTTATACGTTGATGTTATATTTTTTGTTATTTGTCAGATCGTTTTTTTTTTTGTTTTTTGTCGTCTCGTGGTTTTTGTGGATTCTGATCGGTTTGTGGTATTTTATTTAATCGATTAGTTAGTTGGAGCGTGTTGTTTGTATTGTTTTTTTTTTGGCTCTTTTTTGTGATTATTGCAGGGCGAGGTGGTAAATAAGCGTAGTTTACATAAACCATTAACTAAAAAAGATGGGGGGAGCGGGAGACCTTAAAAAGAAATTTTTCAATCCGTTTGCAACTAGTCCGCTGCTGGATGCTGTGCGTGTGTCTGTATGTGTGTCCGGAAATGTGAACACGATAGAAGCAAGGGCAATTCACTTAGAGGATTATTAACCTTTTAGTTTTGATGTTACGCCATGGAGGCGGATGAACTAATTGCAATGTAGTTGGAAAGAGCAAAGTCAAGGTCCTATATATTGACTGCTGAGCTTTAAAATCATTGAGAACTAGATAGACAAGTGCAGAGATTCAATCAGAGGATCGTCAAACTTCTACAGATGTTGCCCATGGGAAAGAGGATTTTCAAGGTCAAAGGTCACTAATGATTATACATTAATTCCTCATGAAAGATAGAAGGACAACTGCATTCTAGCTATATCGTAAAACATCTTCTACAAAATGTTTGCCCAAGGAGAGAGGATGCAACTATTGAATACTATTGATTTCAAGGTCAAAGGTCAAGGCATTTCCTGACTTTAAAATTTTTTTGATGGTGATTAAGATTTGGGAAAGAACACTAGTATTCATCAGAGATAATCAAACTTTCCAGAAATGTTGCCATAGAGAGATGATGAACAAGATTAGATGGTTTCACAGGTCATAGGGTAAGATCACTTCTTGATTGCCCAATTCAAATCTGTGAACAAGATAAAAGACAATAATCATTATCAAGAGCGATTCATTCAGAAATTCCTCCACAAATGACAGTAAACCTGATTGATTGTCAGGCGTCAAGGCACCCTATATAATTGCTTTAAAAGAGCGTTCTAGGGTGAGGTTTAAAGTGATATGTCATTTTTTGGAAAGTGTAGTTTTTGATTTCTACATTGAAGCAGGAATCGGGACATCAAAAAAGAAAAAAAATTGGGATTCTTCATGTCTTGTTTTCGAGCCCTTAACAGGTTTTAAACCATGACTTTTTTGCCACTTAAAATTGTACTCAAATTTGTATTCGATTTAACTCCATTCAGTCTGTTAGGTGCCTAAACAAACATAAGGAATACAAATTCAATCAATTACATGAAATAGATAACACGATAACATTTTCTTAAATCAGATATAAAGAAGAAAAGATTTCAGTACTTTGCTAAGGAAATAAAATAATACTTCTCTGGCACTCCGAAGATAGTACCAGAAAACTCATGATATCGAATTTCCAATAGTTAAAAAATCCTTTTAGGAGTGAAATGTCGATTTTCTTAAAAATCTACGGTAAATTCCAGAGTCGTCTCAAAATTCTTAAAATGGCAACTTTTAGAAAAGTAAAGATTTTTGGTCCAACATTTTTAAAAATATTGGCCAAAAATACTGATTTTTTGCACGAAAATTTCGAGTTCTTGAATTGGACTTTTAAGAATTATGAAACTCTGTTTTTTTAAAAATACCTCAACAAATTAATTAAAATAACAATATTGTACCACTGTTCCAAGTCTCCATCTACTTGTAATCATTTAATTTTAAAACCTGTAAAATACGATTAAGGGGTATAAAATAGAAGGTATATTGGAATGAAATTAGAAACGTAAAATTGTATGCTTTTTGATTAATCATCGGCTTCCGCCACAAAATATAGTCCCGCTAAACCTGATCAATAAATCTGAATGACACAATTTTTTTTCAACTGCGACAAGGTTGTTGATAAATGTGTGATATGTTGCATCCGATGGGGTCAGTATTTGAACCAAGTAAATATTAGTGATAGCCCGCCTGCGCAGGTTTGTTCTCCAAGCTCACTCTACAGCCATCCTGAAGATAGAAAG
>CAJDSM010057055.1:0-10528 GCA_903981925.1 Ostrea lurida | reverse complement strand
TGGCCCTTACAAACTGTCCTGTTTAAAAAACCAGTCTCAAAACTCCAAAATCTGAAAAGTTAAACGATGAAGAATTGAGTCATGGAACAATCTCATAAAATCAAAAAAGGGGGGAACCTTTGGGGAAGGGGGATATAAAAGAAAAAAGCATTTGGCCAATAAGACCCAATATAGATCTATATTCTTTGTGGGACGTTCTTGATGATCGAAGAATCGAATGAAACGCGCCAAAAGGGGTACTTAGGATTGCCCGGTTGTCCCTTCAAGTTTGAAAAACGGATTACATGAAACCTCATAATCGATATGAAACACATGTAAGTTCACCTATTCACTAAAATGTAATTTTGTAATAAGAAAAAACTCGATTAAATAATTATAAAAATATTTGACGATATCGATAACCTTGTAACTGTGTGTTTTCGTATTTAGATGGTCTCATCATTTGCCACATATGGTTATAAAAATTGAGTTTGAGATAACCCCGGTGACAAGGAATTGGAACCCCGTATCACATGGTACTGACCGAACACAAAATTAGGATTTTTTTCAAAAAACCATGCCTCTCCACCAATACAAATCATATTCTGACTTCTAATACGTAAGCAGAATTTGATTCATCAAACAGAAATTTCCAATTAAAGCTATATTCAAAAGATATAGAATAAAAAACATGTAATTTTGACGAATATTCTCCAGTTGTCCCAAACAGGTGCAGAGGTGTTTGGCGAAAAAGCAAAGCTTCTCAGAAGTTTTGGAGTGAATGTAGATGGTTATGATATCCTTACAACCCGTGAGCATAGATTATTTCTGTTGAATAAATTGTTTTTGTATCGTTATTTCAACTTTTACTTACATGACCTACTTTTTGGACGCTTTTCTTCGCTCCCCACAATGTGGATGAGCAGAAACCCGCGCATGTGACCCCTGTACAGCGGTGAATATTTATTTAAATCGAGTCGTGGTTACTCCGGTGGTTGAGGAATCAAGTAGACCTTATGATTTATATTATATTAAACACAATAATATACACATTTAAGACATGTCAACTAGACAATACACACATTCACTATGATTAATCAAGCTCCAGTAACGTACATCGATATAGTCGTCACCGTCTTTTAAGTCGTCAGGTTAAGTTACTCGCAAGATGCTCGCTTCCTTTTTCAAGGCAGAAGTTGGAGAGGCGGTCATATTTCAAAGGGAAGTTTTATGGCAATAATTAAGTTAACAACTCGAACTGACATTGACAAGCTAAAGTATGCTAAGGTAATGATCTGCGTATTGAAGATTGGCGAAAAAAGCGTCTTTTACTTTCCAAGACGGCGACCATTAAGTTTGTTATTACCATTGTTTAGGCGAAAGCAAATGGAAGCATCCAAACAAGGAACTAATTCATTGATGTTATTTGCATTCATAAGTATGTGCAACGGAAACACATTGATAGTTAAACACACTTTATTGTGTATTGTTAGTCAAATAAGTATCGAAATTGATTGAGACTTGGGACTGCATTGACGACCTAGTTTTGATCGTATATAACCATTAGAAGAAAAAATCCTCCGCCATTAAGTCGTCACATTAAAGATGCCTTTTACATTTGTGGCGAACGTTCACATTCATTGCCGTTTTCCGCTTGTGCGCTGTTGAGGACAGGGACGCAGGTTCTATACCCGGATGGCCAACCGATGAGTAAGGCAGTCGATCAGATGCAGCTCTGCCAGCTTCTCGGACGGAACAAGTCGTCCACCAGAGTCCGAGACATGAGAGCGGTAGTGCAGGAAAGCGTCACCCCCCGGCAATAAGCTTTTGGACATGCAGAGTATGTCAAACCGTCTGGTGATCTGCGTGGCCGAGCCCTTTTCCCTTGGAGAATCCTGCTCGCCTCACCTAAACAACAAACGAAGCCTGCTGGTGTTTCAATGCAGTGCCCACACCACTTTCAAAAAGAGACTTCCTAAGAGTTTTGCAGAGGAAGGACGAGGGAACAAAGGACAGGAGGACGAAGGCAAGACCAACGAAATACAGGAAAGCTGCCCTCGTACATGGTAGCCACCGGGCGCGGAGCCAATTCAATTCAATTCATATTCACCCAAAACCAGATCACTGTTACATGAGTACAAACAAAAATATTCATATAAAAGTACATTACAAGTAAGGTCATATAACATACTATACAAGTTATTGTGCTGCGAAACATAAGCAAGTACAGTGTAATTAGTCAGGAAGAGCAGACATCATTAAATATTCTTAACAAACTTTTCCCAACGATTTTAAATTGCATATTGTTTGTATTCATTAGTTCTAACTTGATAATTAGGGATGTTTAGGAAAACCTTTTTTTAAATGTATTTTTTCTGTCGTTTGAAAAAAAATTCGCATATCCAAGATAAATGAATTAATTCATCACCAATGGAAAGAGTCCGACTGAATTATGCGGCGATCGGGAGGACAAGGTCCACGTGAGATTCCCGAGGGGCATCAAGGTTGGGGGGACACGAGTCTACTAACGATTGTGTTGAATGGAGTGTGGGGAGAGGCATATGCTACCTCCGAAGGATAACCGTTTGTCCCCAGGGGAAATTATGATACCTGAGGAAATCACTGGTACCGAAATTGCAAGGCTTTAGCGCCGGGGAGACAGCCGAGCAGGGGGAGGATGTCCGGAAATCGGACTTATCTAGGGGGAGGGTTCTGGAGGAGAGACGGGCGCTGACCCAGCGCTCAGTAGTGACTGGAAGTGACCTGTGCATGGAGAGAGTGGGCTGTAAGTGCGTCAACAGCCAACGGAGGGTAGAGTCACAGGACATACCCTGCAGGCAGTGAGGACCCCAGTGTATCCGACGCTATAGGACCAGATCAGCCCAATAATGTAAAGGTTTACTGCTAACATGAAATACAGGACATAGAGCTGCAGAGCTGTTGCGAACAGGGGCAGAAGTTGGTGTATCGTCGACTTGAGTTACGAGGATCTCGACCTAAGCCGCCCATCAAGCAGCTTGTTCACCGTTGAAATTGTACGTAACCCGTTTGCAGGACCAGATGCTGAAGGAATGGAATTTCTGTTACCGGCTCGGCTGGACTCGGCAGGCACTGACCACGGGTGGGAGACGTCCCTATGACGTCTGGGGCCCCTAGGAAGAATTAGGAGTTCAGGTTTCCCTGACTAAGAATCTTTATGTCCGGTGCCCAGTAGTCCTATGTCTTTGTCACTAAAGGAATTGTAGCCAGTCCACATCTGTCATGCTAGGGAGTGGACAGCCTTACATGCATTTGTTATGCATCAGTATGAGGAAGTGACTACCTTGGAAACACAGTTGTAAACTGGACTTTTTCTGAAGATTAAAGAACAAAAAAATATTGTGAAAACAAGCCCCCACCCCCCTTCGTGGCGCTTACTACACTCTAAATTATGACATAATGACCCTTCAGCATTACATGGATTAAACTGACGTCTAGGGTCTTAATTCAATACTGACGACTTAGTATTCGTGTGTACATTGACGACGTTTGGCCATGGGGTGTCCTTAAAGTCTCAGGTCTTACCCTTGTCTCCATTTTATTGCCTAATTATCATATAAGATAACTCTCCGAGAGTCACAAATGATGTTTTCATGCTGGAGAGTATAGATGATTTCGTATACCTACACAAATCTAGAAAAGCCTAATGTCGTCAGTTAATAATAAAATCACATTTAAGTGGAAACTTGACCGACTTAATATCGATTAGTTACTGTGAATAATATAGCACACGACAGCCAATTACCTTATAATACACATAAACATATATAGGGAGAAAAAAATATATTTTGATAATGATTCAAAATATTAACATATAGTTTGAAGTTGCAGAGTTATAACGAATCTCATTTAAAATCATTTCGCCAATGGTCGCTATAATGACTTTGTTTGCGATACCAAAGTATCACTAAGTCATATCGACTGATTTGTTTTTCAACTGTCATATTCCTACTAGTTTGACTACGCGCAACCCCATTTACTTTTATTCGACTATGGGCTGACGGCGGGTGTGATCGGGGTGTTATATAGGGAAGACATCCCCATAGTGAGGCTTCCCCGGTAGCTGGGCTATATAGTGAACCCCCCCCCCCCCCCCCCCCCCGCCCCCCCCCGGAAGGCGGCTATATAGTGAGACTTTTCCCCGAAGTCTGGGCTATATGTGAGGACTTCACCCCGGAAGTCTGGGCTATATAGTGGACTTTCACCCCAGATTTCCGGGGGGAAGTCTCATATATAGCCGTCTTCCCCCTTTATAGAGGCTTCCCCCCTTGGGTTAAGTTTCGCGGATAATAAATTTTGCTTTGATCTAACATGTTTGTGAAATAAAGAACAGTTTGCTGTTTTTGGGGGTTTTCTTTGCACTGTTTAATTCCAGTTTTTCCTATACGCAATGGCCGAAGAATGATTTATCAGTGGATATATGTTTGTTTTTTTTTAAACCAGTGTGTGGGGTAAATATGTTAACAATAAAGATTCTTTCATATTTCCGAAACTCAACCTCAATATGAAGTGCCACAATACAAACCAATCTAAATGATCATAAAGGAATCTGAGGTTTTTTCATAGCCGCACGATCAGTTTCAGCTTAAAAAAGGGGGGGGGGGCGTGGATCAATCGCCCAGAGCAATGGGATTGGATGCATCGCTGATATGCCTTCGCAGTGTCCCAGTTATAAGCCCTGAGGGCATTGGGGTGAATCCCCTACAGTGTTAGTAAAATAGCCCCCCCCCCTCCCCCTTAGTAGGTTCCCTAGAAGATCTGTAAATTATATTGCCTTGCCAAATGGAATCGTCAATTGGTTATGATCATAAATTTCATTAATGGGAGGAATATTCCTCTTTGCTGTAGATATTAACTGTAGATGATTACAAAGGTTACAATTTTCTTGTCCAAGCTCACTTAATTCAGTAGAGGAATGACTGATAAAAGAAGTTGATATATCAAAGATAAAATCTCTTCTAACCACGTATATTTATATGTAGAAAGTTTTCTTACTAATGGTTATAGGGAAAAAATTTAACCCAAAAAAACCCCCCCCCCTTTTTTTTTTTTTAAAGGGGGGGGGGGCGTTCCGATGGGAAATCTTTAAAAATAAAATCCAGTCAGACACGCTTAAGGGGAAGTCTCACTAATGCGGTTAGGGGGGGGGGGGGGGGTGTTCCCTCTATATCAAACTCCCCCCGGGGGAAAGCTCACTATATAGCCAGCCTTCCGGGGGGGGGGGGGGAGTCTCACTATGGGGGAAGCCTCATATATAACACGGTCAGCAGAGGATCACTATATAAAACACGCGGTCAGCAGAGGATGCTTTAATGAAATGTATTCCATCATGTATCCTGAGTGCACGCATATAAGTTTATAGTATAATCTATTTACTGTAATTTGGGCCTATTTCATCATGCAGTCGATTGATTGATCCGATATTCATTTCATTCAAATATTTTAGTAGATTCTTGTATCGTTTTGCTCGCCAAAGATCAAGAGACGACCCAACGTTGGAACCGATGTATATATACGGTTAAACAATGCTAATATGGCTTATTGATAATGGTAATCATGCCTATCACCAATGTTTTACTGCACACATTAGCCAGATTTAGAGGGGGGGGGGGTTAGTAATTTAAATCTGTGTTGGACAATTTATGAAATCTTCCATTGGTATTAGGGTTGGGTCAACATAAAGTCCAATATGTTCTTTTGCCGATCCTTATTAAGGATTAAACATCTTTTCGAAGAATTTTTATCGATGTGTAAATTCTGGACTTTTTACTCACAACTGAAATAAAAGTTGCGAAGCAAATGTTATTGTTTGTTAGTAAAATGTCAGAGTTACGCATCGATAAATTCTTCAAAAAGGAATGTTTAATTTTTCTTATAATTTCCAATTGTTCATGTAAACAGTTTTAAAACATTTTTTAAAAAATAGTCTGTGCATTACGTATTCGTTTTCATGCACGTATTGTTAAATCTTCACGTTTTTGGGATTTATTACTGTGAATAAATTCTCGTTTAGATTTAATTCATCCAACAAATAAATTACACTAATAAAGGACATTGGAATTATATTACGTGGGGCCCAATTTCTAGAATTCCCATTGGGCATATGTTTAGGTTCAACGTAAGACGACCTTGGGCCAACTAGAATTCTATTGGCACTAGGCCGGGTTGGGTCAACGTAAGACCGACGGGCTTGGATCCGCTTTTGCCGTTTATTCAAATCATTTTCATCGGGAATCGACATCTAAAAAATTACGTTTCGCCGTTGCAATGCTTGCGAGGAAGAAAACAATTCTATAGTATATAGGCCTACAGGTAAACTCACGTTTGAATCCACATCAATTTGTGTTGTTTCGTGTTTGACTGTGTTTTAGTTTACCTGTATTTAATTGCTATTTGTTCAATCTTGTTATATCGTAAGTTGGGTGTTGGTAAAACACGGAGATGGTTTTTAAAGGCATGGGGCACGTTTCAAGTACAAGGTTTTAGATTTTTCATTTTTAATGTTTACAATGCTCACTTAGGGTATTTTCTAATGATCAATGTGAACGTATTTGTTGAGTTATAAGTGAGATACAGCATTACAATTTCTTTGCTTTATGTAAACAGCCTCGATCCGTATGTTTTTTATGTTTACCTATATTGAATGTGCTTGTATAGTCCATTTAAAGCAGATTTGTTCAAATTACAAGTTAATTCTTGAACACAAGTAAATAGTTTCTTTGTTTCTCACACTAACTTTGTTTTTGAACATGGTATTTTCTGTGAAGCATTCTTTATGCTAAATGTAAACAGGTCGAGCCTTGTTTACATTGTAAAGAATTGTAAGTGCTCTTATCTCACTTGAAACTCAACAAATTGACGTTTCAAATTTTTGCTGACCCATTAGGAAATATCATAAGGTGAGCATTATAACATTAGAAATGAAAATCTAAACCTAACCATTTTTAGATCAAAAACGTGTTTCATGGCTCCTTTTAAAGGATATGGACACGTGTTTCACATTTAGGATTGCCAATAGTTAATGTTTACAATCCTGTGACTAAGGTATTTCTTAATACTTATAGTCAGCTGTAAGATAAGACTTACCAGAGCTTTGAGTGAATGATAGATGGGAAGCCATAATTGCAAGTCTCAGAATTCTTCTGCAAAGGAAGGATCCCCTAGCTAAAGGAGCATTCATTGATTTTATTTATAGTAAAATTAGGAGTTTACGATTTACCCTAAATTCACCAATGTCTATGGTAAGTGTAGGACAAACATATGAGTTTTTAAGGCCCAAGGCAGGGGCACGTGTATGGATAATTGGTCCGGTAAAACACGGCTGCTCAGGCTGGGAATTCACTAACAACCAGAGGATGGTAATCGTAATCCTGAATCGTATTCCAGCTGTAAGTGATTACAATTTTTTAAGTAATTGTAATGTAAATCTGTTAATTCGTGTATATTTCAGTATTACATGTTAATTAATTGTAATCGATTACGATTAATCTTTACCCTGTAATCATTGATTACCATCTTAGGATACTTTTTTGAACTTGCATTAATTTATATATTTTATCATACATTTTATTATAAAGTTTTCCTCAAAAATTTTTTTTATAAGTATTTTATTATATTTCCTGATATTAAATCTAATGAAAATCAGAGATTCATTCCCTTTTTTTTTTCATTTTGACCAAAAAAAAGCCATAATTTAAATGTGGATGAAACTACATCATTGTGAAAACTAAAGTGAGAGTTACTGAGTTTCATTCTTTCCTCTTTTGGTTTTAGTCAAAACAAAAACCAGATGTCCTATTGTTATAAACAATGGTAGGACAATCATGACAAAAATGGCTTCAATAGATCATGACACCATAGAATGCTTTTATCATGGTTGTTAATGATGAACAATTGACCATATTTAAAAAAAACCCATCAAATGTTCTTTGTTAAACATTCTATAGTGATTGCTTATGAGGGACCACATCAGGAAAGTGTGAATAATATCTAAGCCAAATTTAAACATTTATATATATACTCAAACTCATCATTTCTGAATTGTTTGCCAAAGAGTTACCAAGTCTTCCTCGGTTTTCTCTCACTTCAACATACCATCTGATGCTACCGGAAATGTTAATGCCTTTAATACTGACCAAACATTCAAGTGAGAAACTTATGAACATAAAGTGTACCTCAAAAGTTTTGCCTCAGTAGGACATTATGATAAAATTAATGTTCGGAATTGTCAATCAGTATACATATACATGTAAAGTACATTGTTGTTTAGTGCTTCAGTTTAGATAATATGATAAATAATGTTTTAAGTTTTGTTTTCGATTATAGCACCCTTGCAGTAGTAAAAAAAGTTTTACTCGGCAAAAATTCATTAAAAAAAAGAAGTAATCTGTAATTGTAATTGATTACATTTCAAAGTAATTGTAATTGGAATCAATAACATTTCAAAATAGGTGTAATTTAATTGTAATTATAATCATAAATTTCAATGTAATCTGTAATTATAATCAATTACATTGAATGTAATTGACCCCATGTCTGTTATAGACCAAATTACCGGTTCCTGTGCCCTAACTGACTTCTGTATTAATTAAAAAGTTGGTAATGTTAGATCGGGATCGACATTTCGAAGATCAGTAAACAAGACACTGGCCGCTGAGTTCAATACAACATCAACATGACGGCATTGCAGGTAAATCAGCTTTAGTTTGATAGACCGCAGCTTGTACGACTGTAATTATGAAGTAGAATGTAACATTATATTCTCTTTAGAGATCAGAGAAGTGCACAGCCCTCGTTTTAAAGGGCTGCTGCTAAAACACGGAACGGACAACGGAACAGAATTTTTCTTCGCCTTCATGTTTATGAACTTTTATTTTTAGAATTATTGGTGATAAAAATAAGATTTCGAAAATACGGTCGGTAAATTGGGGGGTGGTGTAAAACATACATTTTGTCTCTTGGACAACTTACTAAAACATTTCACTGACTTTAAAAAGTCCAGCACAATATTGTGTCTATCAGTAGTGTTTTTAAAACTCACATGCAAAGGTGACCATGAGAAATAGATTCTCTGCGGGCGAATTCTACTTGTTTTGGGTCCGATATTCGGCCCCATTCCCAATTGCGAATAAGGTCCTTTTTTCCGAATTTTGCATGTGAAATTCCCAAGTCAACCAACCCTCAATGTTAGTAAATTAAAGAAAAACACTTATGTTCATGTAATTGGCAGATTCCTCCATTACAATGTTTCATTGAACATATGGGCCATTTATTCCTGGATCACTTACTACTTTATTAAATGATTCAAGAAAAATATAATTTATTCCTCGAAAATTTCTCAATATTGATCAAAATTTACACTAATTTTTCCAATCTCAAAGGACCCGCGCCCCGTCTCAAATTCATGCTGCGACAGCCCTGGCTTTCCTGCAAGTTCGAATACTGCATTCACATTTTTTGGTCAGCCAGATCAATTGCCAAACATGTAAATTTTGTTTTTAGAGATCCGAGACAATTGGAGCAGACACATCTGAAGCGTCTCATCCTTTTCAAACAGTCCATCCTTCCGTCCGCAAAACAAATGATCGCTGGTACTTTTCTCTGAAAACTGCATCACCACAGCCAATTGATATTTGGTGGATACTTCATCTAGGGTCCCATACCGCGCTTACCGTAATTCAACACTTCGCATTCAACTTCCTGTTCAAGAACTTCTTTAAAATTTTGTAGCTAATGTGAAATAAAAATTTTTTTGTCGCACTTTCCTGCAATCACAGCCAAATTATTAACGAATTTCGTTTTAAAGTATCATTTCGCAATTCTACGGTTCGCAATAATGACCTCTGTTTGATATTGCCAGAAGTATCACTAAGTCAATGTTGACTGATTTTTCATACCCTTGTTAGACTGTCATTTTCCTACTAGATTTGACTACGGTAATCCAGTTTTACTTTATTTCGACTTCGGCTCACGGCGGCTCTGACCGTCAGCAGAGTATGCTTATCTCCAGGCTCCTGAAGCCACCTTCGCTTTTGTTGGAGGTCCTGTTTGCCCTACACTCATTTTGTATATCAGATCATGTTTTTAGGTCACCTGAGTAAACGCAGTGACCTATGCAATGTCTTCGTCTGTCGTCGTCCGCATAACAATTGAACATTTTTAACGTCTTCTTTTCAATTGATGAAGGCATTCTTTGGATCAAGGGCACATAAATTATTAATTTCAGTCTTCTTGCACCCTTGGGCCTTTGTGGAGGGGGCAAAAACGCCCCAAAGTGACCAATTTTCAAAAATCTTCTTCTTTACAACCGCCACAAAGTCTGAGAGAAACCAAATGCGTAGGAATGTAGAGGCAGAATTAACGACCTTTACCACAAATTGTAACATTTTGGTCCCTGGGTAGGGGTTCTGTGGGCCTCTTGTTTTGGATATGATTACGTTTTACACGATGTTGCCTTCGCTAATTTGTATTGGGTGTATTGACTTCATCTAGCGTCCGCATACCGTTTACC
>CAJDSM010057053.1:0-23935 GCA_903981925.1 Ostrea lurida | reverse complement strand
TATTAATTAAAATATCCAAATATGAAGCAGACAGCTTTTGTGCCTGGTGGTTCTTGAGAAGATTTATAAATAACCACATCTTATATTTTGCATATTTGTGATAATTTCCCCTTTGAAGGGGGCCTGGCCCTTTATTTGAATAAACTTCAAATCCCTTTACACAAGGATGATTCGTACCAAGTTTGGTTGAAATTAGCCCAGTGGTTTTGGAGGAGATTTTCAAATGTCAAATGTGTATTTCCTTTAATTTGCTGTTATATTACCTTGGAGAAGGGGTGGCCCTTCAACTGAACAAACTCAAATTCTCTTCACACAAGAACATTTTGTGCTGAGTTTGAAACTAGCTCCTTTGATCAGAAAAAAAAAATTAAAAAGTCATCAATATATTTTTGCTATTCAGCAATTATCTCCCCTTGGAGATGGTCCCCAAGGTTCATTTGAAGAAATTTAAATTTCCATATCACCTACGGATGCTTTGTGCTAAGTTTGATTGAAATTGGCTCAATTTTGCTGAATAATAAGAATTCGAAAATTTAACAATGTATTTTACTATTTTGCAATTATCTCCCCTTGTAGATGGGTTCCACTCTACATTTGTACGAAGTTGAATTCCTATAACCCAAGGATGTTTTGTGCCAAGTTTGGTTAAAATTGGCCCGGTGGTTCTGGAGAAAATTTTTAAAGTCAACAACGTATTTTTGCTTTGGTTGAAATTGGCCCGGTGGTTCTGAAGAAAATGAAAATGGAAAAAAGTGTAGTCAGACGGACAGACAGACATACAGCGGACAAAAAGTGATCAGAAAAGCTGACTTGAACCTTCTGTTCAGGTGAACTAGAATGGCTTCAGATGAAAGTTTTGATAAAAATCATTTTATGGCGAGCTCTTATGGTAACACGTGTATATCAAATATTTGTTCAAAATCCATACACCCTCATTTTCATTTGTTAAAGTCAGCTGTGACGAATACATTTCATTTTGAGTATCAATTAACATTATCTTGTATTGCTAGAATGTAGTCATCTCTGGATATTCTATCTATCATGAGTCTCTATCAAAATATAATGCATTAACTAATGATGTTATAACCTTGATTGTTAATTATCTGTTTTGCATGCCAGACAATTGACTCACAGAATTTCCCTGCAATGTTTCCTATGAAGTGTCTTGTGACTGGGTTTTCCCTGCTTACTGTTAGTTTTTCTAACTGCCAGGAAAACCGAAAGTGGCTTTCACTGCAGCCTTGTCAAGGGACACATCCCTCGGGTACCACCAAGCTGTACGTTATGACCGAGTGATAACCAATATAGGAGGCGCATATCATCCATGGACCGGCCATTTCAAAGTCCCGTACAGTGGTATATATCTCATATCGTGTACAGCGATGAGTGAAGCAGAGGTCGCCACGTACCTGGATATTGTAAAAAACCGCCGAGTTTTAACAACATTGTTTTCTAACAGACACACCTATCCCCAGAGTGCCGAGACCCTGCTTCTATATTTGAAGAAAAATGACCGCATTTGGGTTTGGGGACGAAACAAGTACCAGATGTTGAATGGCAATGAAAATTTCAACGTATTTTCTGGTATTCTACTGTAGTTATTTTTGTGTTCCACATGCTGCATGTAGAATAAACACAAATGTCTGCTGTAGTGTGTATAGTTATTATTGATTGGTTGTTTGTTCGTTAAAAGTTTTAGGTCCTGACGAGAATTGTTCACTTAAATACTGAAACGTCATCAGCTGTAGGCGAAGTACCACAAATTTAGACCTACGGTAGCAATCGGAACCCCTCGCCCTTTACTTCGTACAACTCCGTAAACGGGGTTCCGATTGCTACGGTAGTAGCAGTAAGGCTTTATGAACGTGCCAACACCTTCTGCGAAGCGGAACCTCCGTTTTTAAGGTCATATCAGAAAATGACGAGCTTTTGGAGAAGGAGCAAATCCGAGGAATCATTACCTATGTTCATGTTGGGTTTGAAAATGTCATGGCACTAGTGGGATTCGAACTCACGACCTCCCGGTTACAAAGCAAACGCTCTACCTGACCTGCCGCGACCGGTTTATATTCTATTATAGATAAGTCTTTTGATTTGGAAAAATCTAAATTGTAATTCTCATGATTTCCAAAAAAATATATACAACAGAATAATAAAATCCTTCCTTGATTTAGAGCAAACGATCTCGTAAGCCGGAGCATGGGGTTATATTACACTTACATGTATCTAGTTGACTTGTACTCTTGATCGATAGTTTAAAGTCAGCCCATGAATGAAACGTCTCAAATAGATATGATCAAGGTAAATAGGTGTACAGTACTAGTGTAAAAGGAATTTTTAAAAGATTAGATATAAGGACAAACATGAAAGTAAAAATGCTTTTAAAGGGATAGTATCTCTCATTTTGTCAAAAAAGTTTAATATAATCAAAATGAGTCCAAATGACTCATACAAGTCATTTTTTGTTTGAAATAACAATTGTTATGCATTTATAGGTATTTATTTTCAAATCTAAAACAATAATGATCTTTGAATTACTAGTATGTCCCATTAATTTTTAGCTTCCTGGACAAAAATTCAATTTACTATGTAAGGTCGTTCTTATTGTTACTTTCGAGGAACATTCAGTAATTTCTATGTTGCATAATATCATTCATATATCTTTTTTTTATAATATTCGAAAAGAATAAGATGATATTGGGGTGAGAAAACAATTTCACCAAAATGAGTGACACTATCTTCAACATTGAAGACTTCCAGTAAAGATATTGGGAAAACCAAGAGTTACAGGAAACGCAAATATCATTCAGTCTCTTCAGAATTATATGATTATGATGAAAATATAATTATAAAATAACTGACAGTGTTTTTGTAGTAGGTGTATGTATGGAGCATTAAATTTGCTTTCTTCGAAGAGAGATAACTCAGGTATAAACAATTGTGCAAATTATTCAAAGAAAAAATGTAGAAAACATTTTGAAAACCTCAGGATTTCATTATATTTTGCTGTACTAATCTAAAAATAAATAATTCTAGGAAATATATACTCTAACTATCTTTTTACATTTTCATGGGGGAAAAACATCCCAAAATTCTTCATTATCTGTTATCTTTTCCAAAACCCAGGTAATAAAAAATACTTATTTTATTTTTCCATTTTTAAAGTTTATAATGCTTAACTAAGGTATTTTTAATGCTTAGCCAAAATTTGAATGTCAAGAAAATATCATGTAAGAAACACTAGAAGCTGTTTGTGATCAGAATGAAATTCTGCTTCAATGAAACATTTACTAACATATTTAAAATTCGTAAACACAAGAGTTTCATGGTCTACATCGCTCACCTGAGAATTTTGCTTCATAAAAAAGAGCAGAAGTTTGGAATTTACAATGTGTCACTATTCAGATGTATGGACTAAATTTAACCTCTGTCATCTTCCAATACCCATAAATGAATATTCACCAATAAGAAAATAAGACAGAGAACCATATATGACAGGTTGGGGTCAGGTATAGCCCCTTGGACCCTTTTATTATGTTCTTTCATTGTCTTGATATAATGAAAAAGAAACTACATGGCTGAAGGGTGGGGATTCCAATAGTTTTCAAAATATTAGACCATTTCTAACAGGATGCGTTCAGTTTTTACCTTAGCGGTTCTCCTCATATGTAGCAATGGCCTTGTTTCAACACAAGGTTCAAGAAAATATATGGTTTGTGGGTGAGGATCTCAGTAGTTTACAAGATATCAAACCATTTTTAAAAGGGCGGAATCAGTCATGACCCCAAGGACCCTCTACACATGTGTCAATGAACTTGTCTTAACACAAGGAGCAAGGCAATATATGGTTTGAGGGTGGGGATCTCAATAGTTTTCAAAATATTAGACCATTTTTGAAAGGGAAGGGGGAGGGGTTCAGTAATGACCCTAAGGACCCACCATATTTGTGTCAATAAACTTGTCTCAACACAAGTTTTTCTTTTAAAGATCTTCCCTATACATGTACATGTATATTTGTATGTAGATTTTTTTCTCCTATTGTGGCCCCACCCTAGCTCCAGGAGTCAATATTTGAATAAATTTGAATCACCACTATGTCGGGAAGCTTTCATGTAAAAGTCAGCTTTTCTGGTCCAATTCTCTTAGTGACACCTCCCTATTTTGCAATTTTGTAACTATCTCCTTTTTGAAGCGGGTCTGGCCCTTCGTTTGAACAAATTTGAATCCCCTTAACCCAATAATGATTTCTACCAAGATTGATTGAAATTGGCCCAATGATTCTGGAGAAGAGGATTTTTCCTTGTATCAGCATATAAAACTTTGATCCCCTATTGTGGCCCCACCCTACCTCGGGGGGATATGATCTGAACAAACTTAAATCTATCTCATATCAGGAAGCTTTCGTGTAAATATTCACTCCTCTGGTTCAAGGGTTCTTAAGAAGATTTTTAAAGATTTACCATATATATTTGCATGTAAAACTTTAGTCCCCTATTGTGGCTCCACCTTACCCTCGGGGGTCATGATTTAAATAAACTTAAATCTTCACTATATCAGGAAGCTTTCATATAAATTTATTGTAGCTTTTCTGGCCAAGTAAATCTTGCTGAGAAGATTTTTCAGTGACACCACTCTATTTTTGCATTTCTAAGATTATCTCTTTGAAGAGGGGGGGGGGGTCCGATGTTAAATTCTCTTTACCCAAGGATGATTTACACCAAATTTGGTTGAATTTGGTCCAGTGAATCTGGAGAAGAAGTCGAAAATGTGAAAAGTTTAAGGACAGACAGACGACAAACTACAGCTATTCAGAAAAGCTCACGAGCTTTCAGATCAGGTGAGCTAAAAACTACTAGATATTTTGATTGAAAACCATAGACAGATGATATCTCACTATGGGAGTATGAGGTAGGATAAAGCCTCCAGGGCACAGGGAATTGGGGTGTTCTGAACTCATCCCTATTCAGGATTGTGGCGTCGGTGGCCTAATGGTTAGGCCCTCGGACTTTCAATCGAGAGGTTGTGAGTTCGAATCCTGGCTGTGGCAGGGCCGACGCTGTCCAGGCCTTGGAAAAGGCACTTTACATCAAGTTCCTCACTCCACCCAAGTGTAAAACGGGTACCTGGCTATAGACAGTGAAAGATATTGTCAGAATGTTAGTGTTCTAGCGCTGTAACGTGCGGCAGCTTGCACTAAGAAGGTTCTGGATTGTTATGGTCTGCTGGGGTAATAATGTATTGTAAAGCGCTCTGGGTACCTACATGTAGGTAGATAAAGCGCTATATAAAAACCAATCATTATATTATTATGATACCTAACATCCCCTACTTAAAAGTATTGGGGTCTCCATTGCCACAATTTCCCAGATACTTATAATTATCAGCAGCTTCTCGTGATCTAGTAAGGGTTATTCCCTTTTTCATCTCGGTGAAGCCATTCCGTTTGTTGATCCATTTAGGCTAGAATAACTTTAGTCTATGCATCCAAAAATATTTCCTTTTACTTTCTCTCGCCTTGGGTCATGGTCAGTAACCATTATTGCCATGTCCTCCCATCGGTGATTGCTACCATTGGAATGTGTAGCTACAGGGATATGTTTTTTTGGCAAGGACCGGTGGCTGTTGACCCGTTTGCGAAGGTATGTTGTTACTCCTGCATACTATGTCTGGCAGACACAAATAATGAGGTAGAAGCAGTTTATATTAAATTTGCAGGAAAACTTTTCCAATATCTTATAACTACGACCTTTGACAGGATTGATAAAGCTCTCATGGTCTGAGCTATATATGTATTGCATAATTGACATCTGAGGTCTGAAACATACATTAGGTAAAGGGTCTTACTACCATGTCCTTCAGATGTCTGGGGCGTCTAAATGATGCAATAGGGGGTCATTGAAAACATTGCCCTTTTTTGGCATGCAGAATGGGCAGATGATTTTTTAGAATACAAATGAGAGTCTTGAGGGCGAGAATGAATGTAGTGAATGGTGGATCTCATTTTAAGGGTTTTTTTTTTGTACTGGAGGAGCTAGGAACTGCTACCTTGCAGATATCATATCCCCTGTTTGTCAGATGACTGTTGAGGATATTTCCTTGCTCTAGGAAAGCAGTAGTAGTGCATATGTGTGTGTGTGTGGGGGGGGGGGGGGGCTAAACCCTTAGGCACACCTACGTATGAAATGGATGACAACTGGATGGTATATGAGACTCACTGGGTTTATTGTGGAAATTGAACCCAATTTCCTCATTTCTAAATGTGGTTGTGGTATCCAAAAATATTCTTGGTGGTGGAATTTCCTCAGTGAACTTGATGGAATAGTGGAAAGAGTCCGTAATCTTGATAAAGTCGTTGAGGCTTTCCCACCCGTCAGTCCACTTCACCTTAATGTCATCTACGAAACGTGGCCAACTAAGAGGTTTTACTGGTGATTAAAGTAGGAGACTGCGTTCCTACCAAGATGTTGACATATATAAGATGGTGCCATTTTCGTTCCCATAACTGTGCCACTAATGAACAGGTAGTGTTCGCTCTTGAACATGAAGTTGTAAAACTTGAGGACATTCTCAAGAAGCTGAATGAAGAACATTGACTGAACCTGTTGTTCCAAACTTCTCTACATGCCTTGACACTCTCATCGTGTTGAATATTAGTGTAAAGTGAAGTAACATCCATGGTTATAAGTAGAATATGGTCTGGAAGACCCGATGAAGTTTTAATATTAATATATAATGACTGGTTTTTATATAGCGCTTTATCTACTTAAGTGTAGGTACCCAGAGCGCTTTACAATGCATTATTACCCCCAGCAGACCTTATCAATCCAGAACCTTCTCAGTGCAAGCTGCCGTTAAGGCAACACCAACATTCTGACAATATCTTTTACTTTCTATAGCCAGGTGCCCTTTCTACACTTGGGTAGAGGGAAGAAAATCGTGTAAAGTGCCTTCCCCAAGGACACAACGTCGGCCCTGCCGCGGCCAGGACTCGAACTCTCGATCGAGAGTCGGACGACCTAACCATTAGGCCACCGACGCCACAAACCGGTTGTGTCCTTCGGGTATGACGGTAAATCTTCAGCAGTAAATAAAATTGTCCTGGTCTACAGTCGTTAGGATTTTTAGCACTTCGAAAACGTTGTCATCAATCTCACCCTCGTACATTTCCTGAAGGATTTCGGTGATCTTGGCAGGGTCAGACTAACTTTTTATAATGTGCTCGCTTTCCTGCGTTTGAAGCTTCTAGAGCGAACCTTCTTGATATTGGCAGAAGGCAGTTTACTAAGGCTCTCTTGAGATTCATTAATTTTGTCGTGGATACCATCACGCTAGAATGTCTTTTTCTGGACCTTTTCCAGAACGGCACTTACGGTCGTGCTGTAGGTTGTATTGATTCTAGGGGCCTCATGAGAAACTAAGGAATAATTTCTAGTGGAAGAGATGATTCCAACGAAGTGGTGTCACTCTCAATGTGCCCTAACGTGTGTTGATTCCAAGAAAGACAGAGTGACATGTGTTGCACAGAGCATCTCTTCAAGATAGAGCTCTAGCTCTTTGGAAGCCTTTAAAATCCGGTCGTATAATTGGGATGACAATGGGTTCACGGTTTATTTACTCCTCCTAGGCACCTGATCTCACCTCTGGTGTATTCAGGGGTCCGTGTTAGTCCAGTTCTTGATTATAACCCCCGCTAGCGGAAGCGGGGGTTTATAGTGATCTTGCTGTCCATCCGTTTGTTCTATAAAACTTTCAGAGATTCTTGGTTACATGCTGCCATTGTGCAACTATTATTTTAAATTTTGATCTGACAAAGTCGTATGTTTTGCTATGGGAACCACCAAAATCATTCGTATAGAGATTGGCGATTTAAACAATGTATTAAACGTAATCATAGTCCCAAAAACATATATACAAAGTCCGAGTGTAGGGCAACACGGGGCTCCTACAGTTTAATCGAAGGCAGGATCAGGGTGCCATGGAGAAGTAAGCATCCTCTGCTGACCGGTAACACCCGCCATGAGCCCTTAGACAAAATAAATGAAACGGGATTACCCGTCGTCAAATCTAGTAAGAAAATGACAATCTAACAAAGGGTATGAAAGAAATTAGTCAACATGACTTAGTGGTAATTTGTAATCGCAAACAAGGTCATTATAGCGACCGTATAATCTGATTATCAAGTAGACACGATAAGTGAATTAAACGATCCGTTTTTCTTTTCACTAAAGTAGATGATCAAACTTAAAATGATCATAAGAAAATGAGAGAATCTCAATTCGTTATTGAGAGGTGTTTTTTTTTTCTCTCGAAATATTGGCATGGCCCTGAAAAGGGCCGTTGGTTTTGACATCGCCTGGGGGCGGTTTGTCTCTGTGCCCGAGGCGTGCTGTGGAGACTGGGGGGAACATCGTCCCGGGGCAATGCCTATATTCTTGTGGGTTCGTACTCTACATCAGAGCCGACTGGAATGTACCCAAAGATCTGTAGCTGCAGATCTTGTAATTTCTCCGTCTGTGTTACTGCGTAGTCATGGTACACTTTTTGTAAGTTTTCAATGATGTCCATTTGTAGGCGGTGGTTATACCAGAAGACATCCGTTGCCCGGTCGTACCTGGTCTGCACCTCCCTAATTTACAGCCAAGGAGGGCTATCTGTTCGCAGGCCTTGTAGACTCGTTGTAATATTTTCTCTGTCTCAGCTAACTCTTTCTGGGCCATTTCCATCCGTATTCCATTTTTGTATACATATGTTGGTCGGAATTCCAGGGAAAGATTCCCTTGAATTCTTAGCCTTTGGGTCAGGAGTTCAGGCTTTTTAAATGGGGGGGGGGGGATTTTTAATATACATGTACACGTATTATACGAATATCAATCAGAATTTTTGTTTGATTGAATATATTTGAAAAAAAGTTATTTGCATGTTTATGATTCCCTTGAAGCTCTAGACTTCGTTGCTGTTGGGTCAGGAGTTTGGGTTGTACGATAGAGCCAATATGATTACATAATGAAAATTTTAAAAAAAATTCAGTCATGCTTATGATAACCTCTCCTCTTATTGTGAAATTTATGATATATCAGACGGGGGATGGGGTATGTACCAAGTATGTCACTGAAAATGATTTTTATCCTCCAAACTTCCACTGTTCCTATTTCTGAGATTGAATAGGATCGTATGCACATCAATATATGTACAAAATCTCCATATTGAGGCTTGAGATGACGCCCACTTATTTGACCTTTGTCCTGATCGCCTGTCAATTAAACTTTTAACGATTATAGATCTCAGGTGGATTGACACCTGCGTCGGTCTTCGTTTTCCTCAGATTGATTGATTATTTATTGTTTTACGTCCCATAATATTTCACTTGTATGGAGACGTCACCAATGCCGGTGAAGGACTGCAAAATTTAGGCCTATGCTCGGCGCTCAGGGCCTTTCATCGTCGGGACCCACGGGTTTTCTCTCCGTTATACTGCATTGAATGCAGTATAACGGAGAGAAAACCCGTGGGTTCCAACGATGGTTCCGATTGTGTGGGAAGGATAGCTAACCTAGTCGGGATCAAAATGCACAATATAGAAAACAAGATGGCAGCGCCCATGTTTCAACGTCAACGAAATTGTCCGTAAAGTTGAATACTTGTTTCAGTATCTACAATATATGGGAAGTACAGCGACAAACACGGATAATTACGGTAAAACACGAATAAGCACCGAGATTTGTAATTTTCAACCGTATAGTTTGAGTAAAAGACATCTCGGGTCTCCACAATCGTCCATCGCTCATTCACTGTTTATCTGTTTATTTACTGTCAATTACTCTAATGACTAGATTTATAAATGTCTCTATGTATACTTGATTTAGGTGAGATGAACCAAAGCAAAGAATGCGGAAAATTTCTGTATGGAAGCGACCAAGAATCATTGTCCTTATTCTTGCTGCTGCTGGGATATTTCTGACTTTCCAGTTCTTTTCCCTGAAGGCCCTGTTTTATACACAGAAGCGATCATCTCAAGCGTCTTATGTGAAGGAGAATGAAAAGATGGAAAACTTTATAGAAGAATTCAACAATGAAGATTCAGCGCGTATTAATCCAAATAAAGCACAGGACGGAAAGCATTTATCAGGAGTTCCTAGAGGAGTCCATATAGATGACATGAATTTGTATAAAGCTGTTCAACAGAGCCGCCATGAGTCGCAGAAGATGTTCAAATGTGTTAAGACAGGGGTAATGTTTAACATTGGTTTCAATTTTTTTTTCAAATGATTAGGATTAAATACTGCCATTTTCTTATCTCATTCCTCTAAGTTGTAGGTAGTTGCTTGCCACAATGCATCTTCCCTGCTATGTACAGTACAGCTCAGGTGGAACTTTAAAATTTGCCTACTAGCCACTGTGGGACATTTTTAGAATTGGCATTTATTAAATGTCCAATGAACACTGTGGGTTCTGTATAGAACTGTATAGCACACCTGTAGGTAAATGTCCACTCCAAATGCCCACTGTGATTCTAGGTGGGCAGCCCACAGTGGAAAGTGCATGGGCATTCAAAAATCCACCTGAGCTGTACTGTTCAGTGGAGATATCTCATTAGAGAGGTTGAGATTTCAAATGGGTACGAGTATGTGTATAATATTTACGCGTACCCGTTTTTTGTGTATTTGTCTGTTGAGATTTTCATGACGTGTAAAATAAATCTAGGGTTTCCAACTATTCAGTCTTCTAATGTCAGTTTGACTTCAGTTAATGGATAAAAAATGTTCAAATTGCGTGTAAATTAAAATAGAAATCCTATATATGTTTAAAAGTCAAGATTTTATACAACAATCAGCTAGTATTTATCGTATAAGCTACAAGTTTGTTCTTAAGTGTAGACGGCGCTCTACAAGTTAAGACAGCATGTAGAAACCTTGTCATGCTGATTTCCCTAATACGAGTACATGTACCCGTGCATGTTTGAAATCTCAACCTCTAAATAAAAATAACTAAATAAATAATCTTTACTTTTAAAGTCGGACAATCAAACCATGCTTAAATAGCTATATACTAGCAATTTTACCGACTTGCAAAGATTTTGTTGTGAGGGGGTCATTAACTCAAATTGTGGGAGGAAACCAGAGTAGTGAGAGTACCCATAGGATGCCCAAGTAAAGGGCCAGAATTAGAAAATGCTGGGTGCAACCCAAGTGTGAACCTTTACCAGACTAAAAGGGTGTTTGAAGGTCTCAAAACAACATTTTATGACTCTGTTATTGAAGATTGGGGGAGGGGGGGGGGGCATATTGTTAAAATTGTCCTGTTTCTCATTCTGTTCTCTGTCTTAAATTTTAACCTTGGTTATAACTTTTTGAAATGGATAATGTATTAGGGCTTTGGTATTTCATATTTGTGTTCTTTATGACAAGACTTTTCCATTGGTACCAAAATGTTTTACCTCCTGACCTTTACCTAGAACTTTGAACTAATTTTCAAAAAGTTTAACATTGGCCATAAATTTTGAATGGTAAGACACTGTAACTTTCATATTTCACATGCGCACTCCTTTTGACCAGCCTCTTCTACTGCCATGTGGAATTTGGGGGCATTTAGTGTTTCACAAACACATTGTTTTTAATTTTTGTTATAAGTTTCAAGCAAGGGAGTGTGTATGTATGAGTGCATGACTGTGTGTGTGTGTTTGCACCCCCCCCCCCCCCCTAACCTTTAGATACACCATTGCCTGTATAATGCAGGCAGTATGAGGACAGGTGGATGTGTTAAATACAAGCATTTTCAAATGCTATGATTTTCAGTTTCTGTTTATTGTGTTTTTTGATTTTATAGAATTTGATCCCCCACTCCTGGTTAAATGATGATTATTGTGACTGTGAGGATGGAAGTGATGAGCCTGGAACAGCAGCTTGTCCCAACGGGAGGTAACTAGAACAGCTTGAGACGTAAATGGGAGGTAACTAGAACAGCTTGAGACTGCCTGCCTACAGTTGTATGACTAGTTATCACATTGAAACATGTTAACTTTAATGTGGATGATGTGCAATTGTTTGTGTAGAACATACACAGATTTTGGTAGTAAACTTTGGTTTTCATTATGAAATATGAACCATCCTGAAAATGGATGAATCAGATTTTTTTGTAGTACCAAGCTTGTACAGATTGAATAGGTCTCAATGTACAGTTATATGCCACAATGATGTTCACAAAGGGGGAAACAAAATATACATCGTTCAAAATTACTTTTTACAAAAAAAAATTCAAGCAAACCAGTATAAATGGCATTATTTAGTACATGCATATTTTCTTGTCACTTAGATTTTACTGCGCTCAGCAACTGCCAGATCAAAGTGCCATTAGTCTTCCCAGCAGTCGTGTGAATGACGGAATTTGTGACTGCTGTGATGGCAGTGATGAGTGGGCGGGGAGGGCTCCACCAAAGTCAATGAGGCATAAAGGTAAATCTCACTTCACGGGTGAGAGAATCTATCAGTATAGCTATAGCAAAGGTAAATCTCACTTCACAGGTGAGTGAATCTATCAGTATGTCAAAGGTAAATCTCACATCACAAGGGAGAGAATCTATCAGTATAGCAAAGATAAATCTAAATTTCATGGGTGAGGGAATCTATCAGTATCACTGTATGGCAAACTTAAATCTCACTTCACAGGTGACAGAATCAGACATCTACTGATCTAAATTTGTCTGTCATTAACTTTCATTTCAGTTTCAGTTAATGTGCTCATGCCTTCATGTACATTTGTATTGTCAAAATGAAATTTATTTGTGGAATTAATCATTCAGTCTACTTATTGAACTAGAGAGTATTATTTAATTAGCATATACCTGTTATCAATAAGCTGATAAGTGTTGTGATGAAGTGGTGGGTTTTTTTTTCCTTTAGGTAAAAACATAGTCCTACAAGCACCATGTTTAAATCACTGTGATACCATTGCAAAAATCAGCAAAGAAAATGAGGAAATCAGAAAACTAGGAAAACGATTAAAAACGAAATATGTACTGGCAGCTCAGTCATTGTGGGATAAAGAGGTTTGTGTGTAATCCTTGATATAAATCAATTTTGTATCATAAAAAATTTGAAAATTAAACTGTATCTTATTAAATCAAGAAAAGTTTAAGTCAGTCTGACAGCTGTAAAATTTTGACGAAATATTGTAGTTTTTATATTCTACGTGAGCACTCAATATTGTGAGATGACTCATAGACGTCAAATTTTGAGATTATAAATTCACAAGTTTTCTATTGAACGAAAGTTCAAAAATGTATTTCAACAATATGAAAATAAAAGCCAGTAATTCTATTTTGCGTGTAGTGCTTTTTGCGAAATTACTCTATAATGAATTCCTCACGTATATTTACAGTCCCTGAAACGTTCTACTTTACCATTTTTCCGTGCGTTCAGCGTGCGGTCACCGTGCGTTCAGTCATTTTTCATTCATTGTTCAGCGTGCGGTCACTGTGCGTTCTCCGTGCGGTCACCATGTGTTCTCCATGCAGTCACCATGCATTCAGCGTGCGTGTGGTAAAGTAGAACGTTTCAGGGACTGTAAGACCTATAATAATAATAAATAACTTTTGAATGCATTTATTGTTGTGGGTGTTGGTGGTGATTATTGGTAAAGCTGTTTTATTAATCTAACTTGGAGTAACAGTCAACTCCTCTCATCTCTCCCTGCAGAAATACGGACCAGCTGGAGTATTTTACAAACTGAGCAAAAGTTGTTTTCCACACAAAGCTGTTCAATACGACTACAATATTTGTCCGTTTCAAAGCGTGACACAAGAACACTTCCCTGCAGAGCGTTGGACTCTCGGCAGGAAGTCGTCGTGGAGACAGAAATCTCACGGACAGTTCCTGTTGGAGATGTCCGGAGGAGACGCAGCTAATTGTCCGGAGGGAAAAGGGAGACAATCATTGGTAAGTGTGTCCACAACTTGTAATATAACACAACTGCCAGGGCCCTGCTTAGAAAATCCTGTGATTAAGACAGTATCTTACTTTGTCATAATGGCTGCCTTCCTATTATGTATGAAGATCAGCAATATTTGTATACAGTTGAACTGCGGTATCTCAAACACTGATATTTCAAATACCATGGCTATGTCGAGCTGATTTGGAGGTCCCAGCCACCTACATTATATATTTTTGGCCGGGTTGCATGAGTGCACTGTGCTTATCAAATGGTGAATTGGCGGGCGCTGGCGAGGAAATAATTTCTGTAACACTTTACTCAGTAACACTTATCGTAGCCTCATGACATTTTAACATTTATCATCAGCGAGTGGTCCCATATCATGGGATCCGAGTTTCAGACCTGTCCGACACCTACTATCCTGTTTTAACGACTTAGAATTTTTCCAAGTGTTATTCTTAATAGTGCAAATTTTCGTAACACTTTACTCAGCAATTAATTATCGTAGCCTCATGACCTTTGATATCCTCATCAGTGGGTGGTCCCTATCGTGGGATCCGATTTCAGACCTGTCGACACCTACTTCCGTTTACCGACTTAGAATATTTTCCAGTGTTATTCTTAATAGTGCAAATTTTTGTAACACTTTACTCAGCAATTTATTATTGTAGCCTCATGACCTTTGATATCATCATCAGCGGGTGGTCCCATATCGTGGGATCCGATTAGACCTGTCCGACACCTACTTCCTGTTTACGACTTAGAATATTCTCCAGTGTTATTCTTACCGTAATAGTCCCGTGTATTGTGCGCACTTATGTACAATGCGCACCCCCACTTTGGGGAAAAACATCTGGAAAAACCTTAGTCCTATGTATTGTGCGCATAAAAAAAAATGGAAGAATGAGGGTTAAATTTTCTTATTAGTCCCCTACCGGTTGTAACCGGAGGGACTATAGCTTTCTTCAATTTGTTGTCTGTCTGTCTGTCTGTCTTCCTCTCTGTCCTGTCTGTCCCCATTCTGTCCCGTGGTTTTTCCAAGACTTTTTTTCTTTATGCTTGTGAGGAAATCTTTGAAACTTGCAGGGTAGTTTCAGATGTCAAACTACAGATCAAGTTTGAATTTCATAAACGTTTGGTGGCAGGTGTGAAAGAAATAATTTTTTTACATTTTCACATTTCAATATACATCGGGATTGGGATCGTGCTTTGATGGAAAGCTGTAAAAATTAGGACCTCTAAATTGACGCAATTCACAAAACTCGCGCCTGAGTTCGTAGTAATTACTTCAATTGATGTAACATTTTAAAAATCTTAGTTGTAACGAGAAACAACAACAATGCATGTGAATATATATGATGAATAGAATAGATAGAAATAACTTTATTTCAAATTAGGGCCTCATGGGGCATGACATACAACACTTATGATACACACACACACACACAACACATATACATGTAAATATATATTATATGTAAACAACATAGCATGACAATAGACAAAATTAACAACAAACTGTTGTTCAGATGTATAACCATAATGGCATGACTACGAAATCACTTCAGGTAGTATAACAATATGGAATGATGACTAGATTCATTCAGAATAGTATCACAGTATGGAATGATGACTGGATTCATTCAGATAGTATAACAATATGGAAGTGTTGACTAGATTCATTTAGATAATAATACAAAAAAAAAAAAAAAAAATATATATATATATATATGAATTACAACGCAAGAATTTTTGTTGTCGGCGAGTGAAATCTGATCGGGCTGGCACGTGGTGTTTACTCGATTTCCGCATTCTACAAATGTGTACAGACTTGTAAGCCGTTACAAAATACAAGTAAAAAAAATGCAGATATGAATGCCCTATTGGTGTTTTGTTTTGCATATGCACAATTCACTCCTTTCTCATATGTTTGGCTTAAACCGATCCAGGTTAGTGTTTCAACGTTCCTAGTCAGTTTCGAATTTGTTCTGTTCTTTCCTCGATTAATCAATTCGAATCAACAAAATTTTGTGAGTGGCATTTTCGGAATCTGAGATTTTACTACGTGACATATCCAGGCTATGTATATTTTAAAAAGTTTCATGTTTATGAATTGAAGTCGCTCAGGATATTACCTTCCATGCTACCCGTGGGGTCCGGGTTAGAATAGGCCTCCAGCATCCCCTTGCGTGTCTAAGAGGCGACTGAAGGGGCGGTCATTCGGATGAGACAGGAAAAACCGAGGCCCCGTGTCACAGCAGGTGTGGCACGAAAAGAGTCCTCCTGCTCAAAGGCCCTGAGTGCCGACACATAGGCCTAAATTTTGCAAGCCCTTCACCGGCAAATTGTGACGTCTCCATATGAGTGAAATATTCTCGAGTGGGACGTAAAACAGTAAATAATCAATCATACCTTCATGCTTATGAAATGAAGTTAATATCAAATTCCTCCAATAACATTTCTTTTTAAAATCCCAAATATGTTTCATTCGTATGAACATCGAAACATCAAACTAATATGATATTGGCATGCATACCGAATGTTTGAAATTTCAAAGTCAGATCACACAGCATTTATAACATCAGTCAATAATGGTGGTCCGGTAGGGAGTGTATTGCTTATGCAATACTCTCAGAATGCTTGTTTTAGGTACAATACACGGGATATCGGTAATAGTGCAAATTTTCGTAACACTTTACTCAGCAATTAATTATCGTAGCCTCATGACCTTTGAATATCACTCAGTCAGGGTTGGTCCCTATCGTGGGATTCAATTTCAGGACCGTCAGACACCTACTTCCTGTTTACGAAATCTTATTTACAGCAACCCGGCCTTTTCTGTCTGACGCATTTTCAATTTTTAGGCAAACCCCCCCCCCCCCCCCCCCCCACACACACACACACACACAAACGAAGTCTGGGGGTATATGGGTTTCATCCTGTCCGTTTGTCTGTCTGTCCGAAATATGTTGTTCACGGCTCCTAAACGACTCGCATGATTTTAAGGAAACTTATAGTGTTAGATTACATAATGGAGATGTGCACATTGTCAAGAATTTTATCTCGGACAATTTTTGTAGAAGGTATAAACGTCTGGACTTGGTCATTTTTCATCAACTCCCAATATGATGTCTACAACTCCTCCTAATTCACTTGCAGGATTTTGATAAAACTTAGTTGAGTTTTTTAAAATTACATAATGGAGATGTGTATATCATCAAGAAATCTATCGTGGACAATTTATGTAGAAGATATGAACATTAAACTTGGGCATATTTCACCAACATATGCCTATTATATACGTTGTCCGCAACTCCTTCTGAACGACTTGCAGGATTTTGATTTATAAAACTTTGTGGAGTTTCAGATTATATTATGGAAATATGCACACTGTCAAGGATTTCTTTTCGGACAATTTATGTAGAAAATATGAACGTTCGGACTTACGCATTTCTCACCAACATATGTACAATTTTCAAAATTGTACTGTGGGGCATTCTAATTTTAAAATGTTTACAATACTTAACTAAGATATTTCTAATGCTGCAATGGTCAACCAAATTGTCGAGTTACAAGAGAGATCCAGCGTTCGCAATTATTTGTAACGTAAACGAGGTTCGTGCCGTGTTTTTGTTTAATACATAGGTTAAATATAGTAGTATAAGTTTTGTTGAAAGCAGATTTTTTTCAAATTACAAGTTAATTCTGAACACAATTAAAATGTTTGTCACATCACATTTTGTCGTCTATTAAGCATTCTATATTTAAAAAAACCCCAAAACAACAACAACAACAACAAACCCTAAAAAACACAAAAAAGATATAAATAAATAATTAAAAAAACCCAGAAAAAAAACATGACGCGAGCAAAGTGTATACATAACAGAGTAGCTAAGTGTTTTTATTGCGCAGACGGGATGTGCATAAGATTTATGTACTCGACATGCACACTTCAGGTGCTTGTGAACTGAAAAAAGCAACACAATAATGATAAAATAAAAAAGAAGCGAACTGTGCGGTAATTATAGTCTCCTCAAATCTCAATGCACTTCCGAAAACGAAAAATATGTGGAGTTACATATTCCTAAATATGTGAGATCAATTATGGCCATGTTCAGATGCGGAGTTTTCCCCCTTAGAATCGAAACTGGCAGATATAAATATAAACCATTTGAGGACAGAATTATGTGTTCTGCTACTCAACCCCTTATATATTAATAGGCTAAAGTCCCGTTTACACAGCAAGTTTTAAACATGCAAGTAAATTGAAGTTCTGACATGTGAAAACTTGCTGTGTAAACACTGACAAGTCAAAGACTTTGGAAACCTGTGTTCTGACATAGGGAATAAATAGATCTTGTTCTAATCAACAAGTCCTGATATTCATGTCTTACACATGTTTTAACTTGCTGTGTAAACGGGTCTTGAGAAATGATTTCTTCAATAGAATAGATGTTACATGTATCTCAATTTTATATTATTCTCTTTCTGTAAATGTAATTATCGATAATCTGCGACAGACAGCAAACTATATATTTAATTCCTACCAAATCAGACAACAAAAATTACGTAGAAATTGACAATCTTGTATCACCATTGCATTCGCACATGTATATTTACACAGTTCTGATACATGTACATGAATGTTGACTCAAAGTGACATGTACATGTAGGTCCGTTTGGGCGGGTGTTTAATCATTTATGTATTTTGTAAAATATTGTGAATCATTTTATAACACGTGTCACGAAAATAAATTACTTATTTACACACTTACTTATAGTTTATTTATTTCATGTTATCACTTTAAAATTCGTAGATATATAATATGGTTCAAAATCGGGCAAATTTTATATCGATAAATTGAAATAGCACATGAAAACTTGTATTATTTTTTTTATTTTCCGCGAATTCATGCGACCTTGATTTGCTCAACACGAAAATATTTGATTTATTTATAGATTTTATTCCTGTGTGGTATTAATGACCGCGTGGTAGAACTGAGAGAAGACCAGCGGTGTGAATACGTCATCAAGTTCGCCACCCCAGCAGCCTGTTAACAGTCCCAAGTCGTGTCCAGGACCTCGTTTTATGACGAAAGGTCTGGCGACTATGACCAGCATTTTAATACATCCATAGCATATTTCCATTTCTCTATGCATTTTGTGAAATCATGATTTTATTTACTTATCGTTTGCATATTTAAAGAGGTGCAGCATTGACGGAATTGTAAAATAGTACTTTCTGTAAAATGGGTCTTAGGGTATAACACGATTTGTAAAAGTTACTAAAATTCACAAGGAATCATTAAGAGTAATGCAGATCAAGATTATATTTGCCATTTTAATACAGTATTTACTTTTATTATTGTACGCAGCACCGTACATGTATAATTATCCCATTGTAATTCATTGCACAGAGGATATTGATCAACATTAGAATGTGTTTATATATGACACTGAGCTTGCAGGCACTAGTCTGCAGGCCTCTTTTTTGTTTGATTGATTTGATTCTTCTCAAAGGCCTGTCACACTGCAAATACGCATACACCGCGTATTGAATTTTCCCGATGCGTTGTGAAACGTGGAGCATCAGCATTATGCGCAAATCATCGGTGTTTCATACGGTTTTCTAACGGCGATCGTGCGCCAACCCAATCCATGCACGCCACATCCTTTTGGACTGTTCAAAATAATTGGCGCGCAAAGATTTTCTGAATGTACGGGGACTATACAAGATGTTACCGTGAGATATACGCCGTCCACACGCAATATTTGCGTTGAGTGCGCGTTTCTTCAGTGTTGCATTGGTGCTTATGCGTGGTTTTAGACAAATTTGCGCAAATCCGCGTAAGTTTCACGAAAGTTCCACGAGAAAAACACAGAAGTATCACGTGTCTCCGTGTTTCATCAGTGGAACATCCGTGATTCATTCGCGAATGCGTGGAGTATATATGCGGGTTATTCGCGGAGGATACGCCCGCAATCAGTGGGTTTGTGTGATATTTGTGCGGTATTCGCTGATATACGTGGAGCATCCGTCTTTCATTTGTGATTTGTCGGTGCTTTATCAGGGTTTTATTCGTGATACATCTGTCAAAATTTGACGCAAAGACTCCGAAAATCTCTCATTTTTTCCACGTATCAGTGCGTACCAGAAAATCTGCCAAAAATTTGTAAGTGGCACATGCGCATTTTATCTGTTTTTTCTGTGTGACAGGCCCTTTATCAAAAGAGGAAGCACTGTTGATTTTGGGTTCAAAAAAACAAACTCGCAGACACTAAAGGACTTTAATAAAAAAAAAAAAAGAGCATCTGAGGGGATATATTCCATCTGCAGAGCTCTTGTTGTATGTATTTTACAGACTATAGACAGTTGTATTTAGTTATACTAATGCAGTGTCAGAAGATGTGGAAAAACGTTTGAGTTGTAAATCGTATTTCAGAGAGCATTTGTAATTAGCATCCTGAGAGCGACCAAGTCGCTGAATATTTTTATTTGTTATTCAGAATTTAGAATATTATTTTTATATTAAGTACAATTAAATTACTTTTCGTGTAAATTATGATATCTAGTCGGAGCAGATGTTCTGAGCATTTACACTGGAAGGAGTGAAAACAGGAGATCGAGGTGGACTTTTATTCCACTTCATTGTAAAATTCGGAAAAACAGTATTGCTGGCTATTATACACCTAATGATTTGAAAGGTACACACTGTTCATGAATAAACTTCAACTTTGGGGTAATAATAAGATTCACATCGAAGCGTTCTGGTATGAGTTGTGGCGATTCCTCCATCGTGCGTCGGTCACAGTGTACACAGCTGTAGCTTTATACATGTATGTCTCGGTCCATTAGCATGAGAAAACCAGTAATTTTAATATCACGCCCCTTCCGAGGACAGCCGAAAGTATCCATTTTTTAAAAATTATTTTTATTTTCTATTTTATATATCTTTAGGTATTTTGTGCTAGCTCACCTGAGCTGAAAATGCAAGTGAGCTATTCTGATCACCTGTTGTCCGTCTGTCTGTGGACTTTTGACATTTTCGACTTTTTCTCCGGAACCAGTGGGGCAATTTCATTCAAACTTGGTACAAATCATGCTTGGGTAAAGGGAATTAAAGCTTTTCAAAAGAAGAGTCATGCTCCTGTTAAAAGGGAGATAATAAAAAAAAAATGCAAAATTATGGAGGGGCCTTTTAAAAATCAACTCCTCAGAAAGAGATAAACGGATTTTGTTCAAATTTTGTAGAATTGTTAGTCATATTGCGCCGCCATTTTGATTCAACAAAACAGGAGTTATGGGACTTAATAGAAACTTCTGCTCGGATTTTGTTAAAATTTTGCATGTAGTTGATCATTTTGCATCGCGAATTTGATTCTACAAAGTTTACACGAATTATGGGATGATTGTTAAACCTCTTTTTGCAGCGGAATGGGACATACAGCTACGCGTAACATTATTGTTGTTTTTAAAATTTGTTATCTAGTGATGGGCAGATGATCGATTATAATCGAAAATTGATCGGTTTACCCTTTCCGATTATCGATTACAAAAGTATATACGTAATCGAAAGTCTCTGTCAGAGAAAATGGTGAATAGCATGCCCCAGATTGTCTCCATCATTTAGTTTATTTCAAAATGACAAGCTCTATAGTCAACACACGAAAGTTAGTCTTCGTTTCCAGGGAAGCTGGTAAAAAAGGTAACCTAAAACCTATTATTAATCGATAATTGTTAAAGCGATGATCGATTATGATTTCAAACCGATTGCCCATCACTTATCATTAATATTTTTGTAATTTATAGCTATTAAATTGTAAAGTTTTTATTATACACGTTTATGGGTTGTGCCATTCATGTGCATTAGTGTAGTAGATTACAATCGATAATGTCAAAGCTACAGATCGGGAAATGACAAAGGCCATCGTAGGGAAATAAGACTTTTTCATCGCAAAATAGCGGAAAAGGGAAGTAACCTTCGATGAACTTTAGGTGCGTGTGGATAGGTTCTATTGCTCCATACTTGGATATTTTATTGAACATAAATGTTAACCACAAACTCACACTGAATTCTTTTTCAAAAATGGGATGACTTCAGCTTCTTCTTTGTCAACATTATGTAGCAATATTCCACATATGTCGTTTAAAGTCATTTTTATTGATTTCGATACGCGAATTTATGTTTTGCTTTTGATCAATTTTCGAGGAAAGCTATTGACTTAATATTAAAGGCGATTCAACTGTCTTGATTGAATTCAGCATTTAGCAAATTCTATATATGGTCATTACAATGACTCAGCTTGCAAACACAGACTATCATTATGTCAAATGCTGTCTGACGTGTTTCATACCAATTGTTGGGCCGTTCTTTATACACTTGATTTTGACTACGGATTACTCTATGCATTGGGTGCGACCTGCCAACAGTGTATGCTTACGCCTAAAAGACATGGTCGTCCCACCTTCGTTGTGTCCAGGGATCCGTGTTTGCTCTGCTGTCAGTTTTGTAGTCTGCTAAAATTCGATCGTTGTTTGTATTTTATACAGTTTCACGTGTAATTTATACTGTTTGCATGCAATTAATTCAGATGTCTATTCCTTCTTGCCATCTTGGACTGACGATGAGTATTCCAAGTGTCCAGTCAGTACTATGCTTGCTTCTAAACGATACAAAATATATTGAATTAAATTACACTTTTATAAATGGTTTTCAAGTTGAGATTTTAAAAATGTCCTTCTCCTTTTGCCAATATGCTGACAGTATGTTTTGACTACTGAATGTATGAATTTTCTCTAACAAAATACGTGGCATGACTCATGAGGTAGTGCGTGCTTCTTAAACACTTGATTTAGATAAACAAGATGAAAGGAAATATCTATAAAAAGATGCATTCTATTCAGCAGGCATCAAAACATGATCACGCACAATTAGAACATACTAAAATGACTTATTTTTGTTGATGAATCATGAGAAGTATTTTCATTCGCACCTTTTGACCTTGGTCGGATTGTTTGCTATATTTTAGGATGCCCAAATGACCATAGATGAAGCTACCACTAATGTACACCAATGATATAAGAAAGAAAAAAAAACCACCCTTGTAGAATATTTTGTTAGGGTCCCAAAGATCTACTTTATATTTTGTTTTTATTAAAAAGAAACCGGATACATACTCATTGTATGCATCGTTTTATGTTCACAAAGAATTGATATATTTGTTCGAAGAGTACGTCACATAAAATGGCGGAAGTGACAAATACTCCTCTTTTCCTTCCTCTTACTGGAAGACAAGTACATAAGTCAGAGATGACATCAAGCAATAATCTGAACTGACATGGTCACTGCTGCAGCTTGTCTGATGTAAAATTGATATTAAACACCACTCTGTAGTCAAAATATGGACAGCCTTAACGTAACCAACCATAGTAACGACGATGCACTACTGGATATATATACACTCAATGCTATGCGTGCCAGTTTCCTGACGGGTAATACCGTGGTTTTATATTTCTATCTGGTGATCGGGGTGATAGGAAACTTTTTAGTGTTCTACGTTTACAAGTTCTGCATTACCAAACACCGAACCGACCGTTTTTTCATCCCATACCTCGCTGTCTCGGATGCTTTATCGTGTATAATTGGGAGTGGATTCGCCATATCGTTAAACGTCCTTCCACTCCGGTTTTCAGGAGATGGACTCTGTAAAAGTATGTGGTTCGTAACGAAATGGTCCACCTTAATATCAGCTCTAATGCTTCTTCTGATTGCTGTGGAGCGATATAAGAAAGTGTGCACGCCATTCGGAAACCAGCTGACACCTTTAGCCAAACAACTCGCCGTGATGGTGCTCATCGTCATTTCCGCTGTATTGACTTTTCCAACTATCTTTTTCCATGGGGAAATTGAGTTCATTGCGAGGGGAACATCTCATCTTATAGGTTAGATTCTTCTAATTTAGTTAAATCTATCCACAGGTATATCTATCTATCTATCTATCTATCTAT